>ML370348.1:182992-246964 GCA_005239525.1 Nicotiana knightiana
GGGGGGGGGGGGGGATGACCCAATTTTAGGGGAAACTCAACCAAAATATTTGGAAATTCAAAGAGTATTTTGAGTTCCTTGGTTCTTAATTGATTCTAGAGGGATCCTAATGAGTTAATTAGACTTATTATCTCATTTACGTACATAGTTTCTCCCTAAAATGGAGATAGGCTCCTCCATCCAACTTATGGACGAGAAGCGTCAGATTATGTTTGTGATTCCGCTTGTGGTTTTCTTCATGATCTCTTGAGTCCATTTGATGCTGCCACATGTGTTATGCCTCATACATGCTTACATTGGTTGTTATAGGGGATATTGCCCATAAAGCTAGTGAGTCCTATTGATTATATGTTAGGGGAGATAACCCATAACACCAGCCAGGCCTATTGATATATATTTACCTGCTGGGGAGATATAGTCCATAACACCAGTCAGGCGTGTTATATAGGCGTATATAGCTAGAGTTTGTATTGCATGACTATACATGAGGCTAGTTGAAATGTATATTTACCTGATTGGGATGATATAGTCGATAACGCCAGACAGGTACTAGTTTAGATAGTAGTTTATTTTCAGCACAATTTTAGCTTAAACTTCAGTTCAGTTCCAGATCAGTTGCTAGCTCAGACTCTTGTTTGGATTTTAGCTTATATTTTGATTTCTAGATTATATTCAAACTTTAGTATGCTTTACATATACTTTCTAGCCTACATACTTTGTACATATCGTACTCATGTCTCTTCCGAGGCGCTGCATTTCATGTCGCACAGTTGTAGATAGATCAGCGCTTGAGCCACATCAGTAGGCCATCCACCATCTGTTGGAGTCACTCCGCTTACTTCCAGAGCTACTTATGCTTTTGTAGTGTACAGTCAGTTAGTTTTGGTGTGGGGGCCATGTCCATCCAGTACTTGTTCAATTCAGCACTCCTAGAGGCATGTAGATATGCACATGGCAGTTAGTGTGTGTTTATACGTCAGCTTGTGCTAGCCTTGTGGGCTTTCCAGATTGTATAGTTTATTAGTTTATATTCATGATTAGTAGAATATCAGAAGGTTTAGTGATGATTGACACTTAGTGTTGGTTTTTCGTCACTGCCTAGGCTGTGTCGTGACAATTTTGTTCTTCCTGAACGCCTGGCTGTGTCTGCGAACGCAAATGTCTACACTTTTCTGCAATTTTTAGCATCTAATGGTATTAATTGTTCAAACACCTCAATCTGCTCAAATTAACTCCAGAAAATGTGAAATTTACAGATTAGTCAAAAATTAAACTATTCTGAAAAATAAAATTTTAAAAAACAACTTATATTATTTAAAATAACGAGTTGCCTTCCACCAAGCGCCGCATTTAACGTCGTGGCACGATGCAAGTCAACTTTACCACTTTTCTCTCCACAAAGAGGATATGAATTGGGCACCTAACTTGGACTGAAGTTTGTGGCCACGAGAGGTGGAGTGGTAAGTAGATGAAAAAGCCGAACACCAAATTCTTCATTTTGCACTTTTTGGCTTTCATGTGAGGAATGTCATTTCGCCTTCTTGCGACTTCAAATTATTAAATGTGCGTCCCTTGACTTTCCTCTTTGTGATCCCTCATTAATTTATGTAGTTCAATTCTCATATCATTAGAACTCCAATATCAAGAAACGCTTGGAACGAGACAGTGGGCTCCCAATTTGCAAATTTGCTCAGATTTTAATATTCTCTTCTTCAACCGAACTTCAGTCAATTTCAACCATATTTTCAATGATTCCCTTTGACTCTAATTCCATTTATTTTTTGGCATCACCAACAAGCATGGAGTCCGTTAGCAGATGTTCAATTCTTGATTCAAGCTCCAAACCATTTTAGAGACTATTTTCCAAGATCTCCTCTAAGGCTTTTTGCTCTTTGTTTCCTTCTTCAATTAGGCACTTCATCATGATCATGAATGTCACGACCCGAGATTCCACTGAAGGTTGTGATGGTGCCTAACCCGCTCGCTAGGCCAGCCAACACAATAATAAGAAAATTCTAAAGAAGAAAAATAAAACTCAATGAAATACCAAATATATTAAAGAAACAGAATAATCCCATATCTGATAATCATTGATAGAATATCCAAAGCAGGGTCTAAATATGACCACAACTGCAAACATTGCCCAAAATCGGATGTCAAAATAATCACCAACATCTAATGAGAGTATGAGAAATCATTTGAATACACTGTCTATCATGAATAAAATAGATAGACGTAATAAGAAAGTAGGGAAAGGGACTCCATGTGCTACAAATTGATCAAGTAGAGAAGCTCACCACGAAATTTGCATGGACCCACCTACTATCGAGGATGAATACCACTTGCACCAGCCTCAGCACCTTCACAAAATATACAGAAGCGTAGCATGAGTACCAACATTGGTACCCAGTAAGTATCGAGTCTAACCTCTATGAAGTAGTGGCGAGGGGTCGATACCAACACGCACTAGCTGTAAAATAAACATGTGAGAGAATAATCCAACAGAAAGCTAGACAATATATCGTCAACAAGTATAAGAGTGTAAAATGCAACTCATATGGAATTTAGGCATGATTTTCAAATAACTGGAATCAAATAAAATTACAATTGTCTCAATTCTCATGTAAAACTAATACCAGTCAACAATACATACTTTAATTCATAGCATGAGTCTAAAAAAATATAATTATGCATGCTCGGGATACTTTTCTCAACAACTCACAACATAATCCATGTGCCTGACATAGGCCATGTGTCCAACAAGCACCAAAAGAATCACATGTGCCTATGCTCACACGGCCCAACGTAACATGGGTAATCACCTGACTCTGGAGGGACGGATCCATAATCCAAGTGTCGATTATTTTATAAATGTTGATCATCAATCAACTGTTGCGGCACACAACCTGTTCCAAATCATAAAATCATCAATCCAATAACAAGTACCAATAATCGCTCAAGTTCCCATAGTGCCAAAATCCTCCATTTTCCTCAATAACCACTTCCCACTCATGCATATGTATAATAAAAAATATAATATAGGAACAATACATGATAATAATAAAAATATGGATAAAAAGTGGCTAAGTGATGGCTATGGCAAATTGTATAATTTGTTTCATCATAATGGCTCGATGATCAATGTAGAATGTTTTATAACTTAATCATAATATTATCATGATTTAATTAGGCCATAGAAACCATAGAATTCTTGGAGAAAATATAGCAAGTATATGACTATGAACTTACAATAAAGTGCCACATGGAAATATAATCCTCATATCAAATTGATAAGTCATAACCATAGGCATGCTCCTAAATATAGAATATAAATTATCAAGTAGTCATATGATAAATTTGAAGATGGATAGCAACTTCACATAATTCAACAAGGCATAATTCAAGTCAACAAATATCGGATGGTCCAAAACCTAGCTACGCATATATGTGGCTCCTAAATCATGAATCAAATAAGAATCAAGGCATCCAAGGAGGAATTCCCCTCTTACAAGGATAGACCAAAGTCTTACCTCCGTCTGGCAACCTCAAATCAAGCAAAAACCGCCTAAAAATTCAAATTCAACTACAAATGACCCAAATATAGTTTAAAAAAACAACTCAATAACATCAAATAATGTAACGACTCGGCCGGTCATTTTGAGAGTTAGAGCCCTGATCCCCTAATAATTGATTTCCCCACATTTTTTTATGCTTTTGGGACTTGCTGGAGTGATTAGCTATGAAATTCGGAGAGTTTTGGGACACTTAGTCCCTAATTTTGAGTTTAAGCCTTAGAAATCGGGCAGCGGGTGGAACTGTGTGAAGATGGGTCCAGAATGGAATTCCGTCGACCCCGTTAGCTTCATTGAGTGGTTTTGGGGTTAAGAGCACGTTCGGAATGTGGTTTCGAGGTCTGTAGTAGAGTTAGGCTTGAATTGGCGAAAGTTAGAATTTCGGCGATTTCGGCCGATAAGTGAAATTTTGATATCGGGCTCGGAATGGGATTCCGAAAGTTGTTGTAGGTCCGTAGTGTCATTTGTGACCTGTGTGTCAAATTTCAGGTCATTCGGACTAGTTTTGACGTGTTTCGGCACCGTTGTGGATTTTGGAACATTTTTAAGTTTTTAGGCTTGAATCCATGTATAATTTTTGATTTTGGTGTTAGGTGATGTGGTTTTAAGGCTCTACTAAGCTCGAAGGAGGTATTAGGACTGGTTGGTAGGTTTGGTTGAGGTCTCGAGGGCCCCGGGGGTGCTTCATATGCTCAACGGATGATTTTTAGCCTTGTATTGACTATTGGTTTTCTGGTGTGAGTGCAGCAGGTTTTTCTTCATCGCGATCGCGTGAGGGAGTCCATGATCACGTAGGGAAATATTAGGCCAGTCAAGGCTTAATGCATTGCGATCGCATGAAAAGGAACGTGATTGCGTGGAGTTGAGCTTTTGCTCTCCGTCCTCGCTTGAGCCCAGTCGCGTTTGCGTAGGGTCTGAGGAGTGGTGCATCGCGTTTGCATGTGTTTTTACGCGTTCGCGTAGAGTAAAATCTTGAGGCGAAGAATTTTTTCTTCGCGATCGCGATTAAGGAAAAGTCTGGGCAGAAAAAAAATGTTCAAAATCGAGGGTTGAAGTCATTTTTCACAAATTGGACTTGAGAGCTCGGGATTAGGAGATTCTTGGAGGAGTTTTCACCTGGGAAAATTGGGTAAGTAATTCCTACTCGGTTTTGACTCATTTCCACGAATCTATGCTTAAATTCATCCTTTAATTTCGAAATTAGGGTGAAAAAAATTGGGAAAATTTGGATAAAATTCTTAGACCGAGTTTTTGAGTTTTGATCGAGATTTTGGTATCCGATTCGAGTAATTTTTGTATGGTTAGACCGTGAGTGAATGGGTGTCCGAAATTTGTAACTTTTACCCGATTCCGAGACGTGGGAAGGGGGTCTTATTCGGCGATTTCCCTAATTTCGAGCATTATATTCAATTTTGTTTATTAAACAAGTTGCTTGTGGTGATATTCACATTATGAAACTTATTTGAGTAGATTCGGGCCATTCGGAGTTTGGTACTCGTGGGAAGAACGTGATTCCAGGTTGCATTGAGCAGTCGAGGTAAGTGGCTTGCCTAACTCTGTATTAGGGACTTTCCCCCTTAGGATATTTGATGCTATATGTTGTGTGGGTGCCGTGTACGTGAGATGACGAGTACGTACACGGGCCGTTATTTCAAAAATCTCATTTTCCCTTACTAAAACATATATTGTTTTTCTCTTCTATGAACTTGGTCTCATATGATAGATTTTGTAGTTAGATTAGGAAAGCATGCTTACATGCTTAATTGCCTACTTGATTTTCTGTGTGCCATGCTTAGTGAAGCCCTTATTTGCCTTATTTGTGATTAGTTAAACTGTGTAAATTCGATGTTATGCTTGTCATTCATCCTGCATAGCATATTTAATTGGGACTACAGACGTATTCCGGGTGATCCCCCTGTACTGCATATTTACTTTGGGACTACGGACGTATTCCGGGAGATCCCCATGTTCTGCATATTTACTTTGGGACTACGGACGTATTTCGGGAGATCCCCCTGTACTGCATATTTACTTTGGGACTACGAACATATTCCGGGAGATCCCCCTGTACTGTATATTTATTTTGGGACTACAGACGTATTCTGGGAGATCCCCTTGTACTGCATAATCATTTGGAACTACGGGATGGTATCCCGGGAGATTTCACCTTGTGATATATATATTGTGTCGAGCCGAGGACTCTATTTACTGTAGAACTTATATTGTTTTCTTAAACTGTTTACTGTATACATTACCTATCTTTATACTGTTTTAAATTGATTTATATAGAAATCCAGTAGATCCGTCACCTGACCTCGTCACTACTTGACTGGGTAGGCTTGGCACTTACTGGGTACCAAATGTGGTGTACTCATGCCCTTTCCTGCACATGTTTTTTGTGTGCAGATCTAGGTACGAGCTATCAGCCTCGTGGTTAGTCGTTGCTGCTAATTCCAGGAGACCGTAAGGTATTTCTGCCGCGCCCGCAGAATCCTCCGAGTCCCCTTCCATTCTAGCTTGCAAAGAGTTTCTTATGTACTTTCCAGTTTTTGTTGGAGCTATAGTAGTGTTAGAAGCTTTTGACTCTCTGTGACATTCCGGGTCTTGGGGAGTTATATTCTGTATGAGCCGAGCGGCCAGTATGTTATTTATATCATTGCCCATATCCCCTGTTATTTCTTGTGTTTTATTTCACTTTTCCCCTTATAGTAGGCTTACCTAGTCGTAGAGACTAGGTGCCGTCACGACACCTTCTCATGTCATTTGGGCTCGGGGTCCTACACTGTCTATTGTGATGCCTCGAGGATTGTCCTTGGAGCAGTATTGATGTAGGACGGTAGGGTGATTTCCTACGTGTCCAGGCAGTTGAAGTTACATGAGAAGAATTATCCGGTTCATGACCTTGAGTTAGCAGCCATTGTTCACGCCCTGAAAATCTAGCGTCATTATTTGTAAGGTGTTCCCTATGAGATTTACACTGATCACCGGAGTTTGCAACACTTGTTCAGATAGAAGGACCTTAATCTACGTCAGCATAGGTTGTTGGAGATGCTTAAAGACTATGATATCACCATATTATACCACCTGGGGAAGGCCAATGTAGTGGCCGACGCCTTGAGTCGCCGGGCGGAGAGTTTGGGGAGCTTGGCATATCTTCCAGTGGTTGAGAGGCCTTTAGCCTTGGATGTTCAGACTTTAGCCAGCCAGTTCGTGAGGTTGGATATTTCAGAGCCTAGTCGGGTATTAGCTTGTGTGGTTTCTTGATCTTCCCTTTATGACCGCATCAGAGAGCGCTAGTATGATGACCCCTACCTTCTGTTTCATCAGGACAAGGTTCAGCGAGGCGATGCCAGAGATGTGTCTATAGATGATGATGGCGTGATTAGGATGCAGGGGAGGATCTTTGTGCCCAATGTAGATTGGCTTCGGGAGTTGATTCTGGAGGAGGCCCATAGCTCGCGGTAATCCATCCATCCGGGTACCACGAAGATGTACCAGGATCTGAGACAGCACTATTGGTGGAGAAGGATGAAAAAGGACATAGTGGGATTTGTGGCCAAGTGTCTCAACTATCAGCAAGTTAAAAATGAACATCAGAGACCAGGAGGATTACTTCAGCAGATTGAGCTTCCAGAGTGGAAGTGGGAGCGGATCACCATGGACTTTGTAGTTGGACTTCCACGGACTTTGAGAAAGTTTGATGCTATTTGGGTGATCGTGGATCGGCTGACCAAGTCAGCTCATTTTATTCCGGTGCTGACCACTTATTCTTCAGATAGGTTGAATGAGATTTATATCAGAGAGGTCTTTCGCCTTCACGGTATTCCAGTATCTATCATCTCAGAAAGAGGTACGCAATTCACATCACAGTTCTGGAGAGCCGTACAGAAGGATTTGGGCACCAAGGTGGACCTGAGCACAGCCTTTCACCCTCAGACGGATCGAGCAGTCCGAGTGCACGATTTAGATTCTTGAGGATATGCTCTGTGCCTGTGTGATGGAGTTTGGAGGGTCATGGGACCAATACTTGCCACTTGCAGAGTTTGCTTATAATAACAGCTACCAGTCCAGCATTGAGATGGCACCGCATGAGGCTGTGTATGGTAGACGGTGCCGGTCTCTAGTGGGATGGTTCGAGCCGGGCGAGGCCTGTTGTTGGGTACGGATTTAGTCCAGGATGCCCTAGACAAGGTGAAGGTGATATAGGAGATACTTCGCACAGCTCAGTCTAGGCAGAAGAGTTATGCGGACCGGAAGGTTCATGATTTGGCATTTATGGCTGGTGATCGAGTTTTGCTTCGGGTATCTCTTATGAAGGGCGTCATGAGGTTTGGGAAGAAGGGTAAACTGAGTCCAAGATTAATTGGCCCTTTTGAGATATTGTGGCTTGTTGGGAAAGTTTCTTATGAGCTTGCCTTGCCTCACATCCTAGCAGGAGTTCATCCGGTATTCCACATCTCTATGCTCCAGAAGTATCACAGTGATCCGGCTCATGTATTGGACTTCAATTAAGTCCAGTGGGACAAGGATCTATCTTATGTTAAGGAGCCAATAGCCATTTTGGATAGGCCAGTCAGGAAGCTCAGGTTGAAGAATATTGCATCAGTAAAGGTTCAGTGGAGGGTCAGTCGGTCGAGGAGGCGACTTGGGAGACCGAGCAGGATATGCGCAGCCAGTACCCTCATTTTTTCACATCTTCAGGTATGTCTTTATACTCGATCGAGGACGAACGATTGTTTTAAGAGGAGGAGAATGTAACGAACTACTGGTCGTTTTGAGAGTTAGAGCCCCAATCCCCTAATAACTGCTTTTCCCACATTTGTTTCTTCTTTTGGAACTTACCGGAGTGATTAGCTATGAAGTTCGGAGAGTTTTGGGACCGTGGGTAGAACTGTGTAAAGACGGGTCTGGAATGGAATTTTGTTGACTCTGTTATCTCCGTTGAGTTATTTCGGGGTCAGGAGCGCGTCCGAAATGTGGCTTCGAGGTATGTAGTAGAGTTAGACTTGAATTGGCGAAAGTTAGAATTTCGGCGATTTCGGCCGATAGGTGAAATTTTGATATCGGGCTCGGAATGGGATTTCGAAAGTAGATGTAGGTCCATAGTTTCATTTGTGACCTGTGTGTCAAATTTCAGGTCATTAGGACTAGTTTTGACGTGTTTCGGCATCGTTGTGGATTTTGAAAAATTTCTAAGTTTTTAGGCTTGAATCCATGTATAATTTTTGATTTTGGTGTTAGGTGATGTGGTTTGAAGGCTCGAATAAGCTCGAATGAGGTATTAGGACTGGTTGGTAGGTTCGGTTGAGGTCTCGGGGGTGTTTCGGATGCTCAACGGGTCATTTTTAGCCTGGTATTGACTGTTGGTTTTCTAGTGTGAGTGCAGCAGGTTTTTCTTCATCGCGATCGTGTGAGGGAGTCCGCAATCGCGTAGGGAAATTTTAGGCCAGTCAGGGCTTAATGTATCGTGATCGCATGAAAAGGAATGTAATCGCGTAGAGTAGGCAGCTTGGTCATCGTGTTCGCATGGGCTAGGTCGCGTTCGCATAGAAGGAGTGAGGTAGCAGTGGAGTTGAGCTTTTGCTCTCCGTGCTCGCTTGAGCCCAGTCGCGTTCGCATAGGGTCTGAGGAGTGGTGCATCGCGTTCGCGTGTGTTTTTAAGCGTTCGTGTAGAGTAAAATCTTGAGGCGAGGAATTTGTTCTTCGCGATCGCGATGGTTCTTCTGCGATCGCGATTAAGGAAAAGTCTGGCAGAATAAAAATGTTCAAAATCGAGGGTTGAAGTCATTTTTCACAAATTGGACTTGAGAGCTCGGGATTAGGCGATTCTTGGAGGAATTTTCACCTGGAAAGTAAGTAATTCCTACTCGGCTTTGACTAATTTCCATGAATCTATGCTTAAATTCATCCTTTGATTTCGAAATTAGGGTGAAACAAATTGGGAAAATTTGGATAAAATTCTTAGACTGAGTTTTTGAGTTTTGATCGAGATTTTGGTATCCGATTCTAGTAATGTTTGTATGGTTAGACTCGTGAGTGAACGGATGTCCTGAATTTATAACTTTTACCCGGTTTCGAGACGTGGGCCGGGGGATTTTTTCGCGATTTCCCTAATTTTGCTCTTTATCTTCAATTTTGTTTATTAAACTAGTTTCTTGTGGTGATATTCACATTATGAAACTTATTTGAATAGATTCGGGCCATTCGGAGTTTGGTACTCGTGGCAAGAACGTGATTCCGGGTTGAATTGAGCAGTCGAGGTAAGTGGCTTGCCTAACTCTATGTTTGGGACTTTCCCCCTTAGGATATTTGATGCTAAATGTTGTGTGGGCGCCGTGTACATTAGGTTACGATTACGTACACAGTTCGTTCTTTCAAAAATCTCATTTTTCCTGTCACGAACCAAATTGGAGGACCATGACTAGCACCCGGGCCATACTTGCCGAGCACCAACGTATATTTTATCTAACCTTCTTTATTATCTTTAAGGGCCCAAGAGATCAATATAAATGGTAGATATGGATCATGAACAATAAACAATGAAAGGTAATGGCATGAACCTACATCACATGGGATGACAAGACTACTAAGAAACTACATATAAGGTACGAGTTACAACGCTGCCATTAAAGACTATGCAACAAAAATTAGCCAACAAGGCATACCAACTATACTTGAGTCGACACCTGTTTATGAGCCTCTAAAGGAGCATAAGTGATACAACATTTCCAGAACAGGGTCCCGACATATACCCATAATATCTATAACAAAAATGCATACCAAGACCATGGCAAGTCCGAAGAAAGGATCTTGCCAATAACCGCTGAACTGGGAAGCCTACTGTGGTGGGGGAGCTGTGTCTACCTGTCTATCAGGACCTGCAGCATGACATGCAGCGTCCACAAATAAAAAGAACGTCAGTACGAATAAAGTACTGAGTATGTAAGGCAGGAAAGCATATGTAAGGCAGGAAAGCATATGTAAGAACAGTAATGTAAACAAGGATAAAGTATATACAACCTCTAACATCTGGGTACCTATGAGGGCTACTGACATGAAATGCGTGATACATACATATATATACATAAACTTTTAAAACATACGCCTCTGTGGGAAACATCATCATCATATCATACCCGGCCGTAATAGGCTTGGTAAAACGTACCCGGCCACGTGAAGCTCGGTAAAACCCAACTGATCAGTGGTTGCACAATAGGTTCCATACCCGGCCAACTATATCACGGCTCGGTAGAGTAAAATAGATACATATATATATGATGCATGTAGGACTCATTGGAATCATATTCTGAACCTTTTAGAGTGACGTAAGGTCGATATTCTCCGTACACGTTATTAGGACTAACTCTTTATCAAGAATCTTATAAGAATCAGGAAGTACCAACAACATTGATAACATAAGAATAAGAGAAGCAACCTCAACAACAATTATTCCATAAGAAGGTAAACAATGTAAGTACTGCTAGATTCTAAGAGTAGAGTATCTTTGGAAGCTCATTCATTGCATTATGTATAATTGGAGTCGTGCAAAAGAAGGAAAGGGATATCCTCACATAACTTGTATATATACTGCCCAACCTCAAGCTATGCAAATGCCATGACTAATTAATCTATAATAAGAGAAACGACACTATCGTTATCATTTAGGCGTCGTAACTATTATGTATCGACCATAACATATTTTACAATGAAACGGAAAGCACCTCCCATATATATATATGACTTCACACAAGTCAAAACAATCACCAAACAGCCCAAACAACATCAATAATAATCATATTGAGCCTCCCAAAACAGTCCACACAACCTAATCACTTCATACATAAGACGACCACTGTAGTAGTGTCAAACGACCCGGAAATGTCACGACGAACGACCAGCCCGCCACCATACATATATATGGTGTTTCTCCACACCATTCCTCCTCCAAAACTCCACAAGCATTAGTAAAACACGCAGCCCAACAGCAACACAAAACAGTCCACAAAATAGTCTGCTACAAGTGAATAACTCGAACTCACGACTTCCGATCACCGTCCCGTGAGTTAATTTCCATGAATTTACAGCAGAAAAAATGGATGAAATAGAGCAGTAAACTTACCTTACTTGTTGGATAACTCAGCCCTTATATTAGTTCTTCAAACTCTAGGTTTTACCCCTAATTAGAACTTGAACGAGAGAGAAAATCAATTAGAGTTTGTGGATAATTTTTGGGAGGAAGCTTGCAGGGGTTTAGGTCTGGTTATTTTTTATATGCAGTGAGGTTTATATTTCATGAGATAAGACTTTAAAAGGGCTCTTTGTCCGACCCGAAATTGCCTCTTCTTTGGGCGCTCATTTAACCAAGTAGGTGACACACCTACTTGTCACCTAGCAGCCTGTGCAGTCTCTTAACAATGCCTATGATACGGATATTATATGATTCAAATACCTTAAAATATGACCTCTTGAGAATATTAAGCACCCCTAGGTTTACCTAAGAATACGAGTTACAACATCCTTGATTCGTTTAACTTCTAACACTTGTTAATCACCCTTATACACTCTTGTATCATTTAAGATCAATAGGATTAACTTCTTATCATTTCAAAGATATTCGCTTCTTAGATTTACGTCAACTAACTTATGGCATGAACCAACGTACATGAATATGGGTTGTAACATTTCCCTTAATAAAAAATATATTCTTTTTCTCTTCTATGAACTTGCTCTCATATGATAGATTGTTTAGTTAGATTAGGAAAGCATGCTTGCATGCTTAATTGCCTACTTGATTTTCTGTGCGGCATGCTTAGTTAAGCCCTTATTTTCCTTATCTTTAATTAGTATAAACTGTGTAAATTCGATGTTATGCTTGTCATTCATCCTGCATAGAATTACGGACGTATTCCGGGAGATCCCCATGTACTGCATATTTACTTTGGGACTACGGACGTATTCCGGGTGATCCCCATGTACTACATATTTACCTTAGGACTACGGACATATTCCGGGAGATCCCCTTATACTGCATATTTACTTTGGGACTACGGATGTATTCCGGGAGATCCCCTTGTACTGCATATTTATTTTGGGACTACGGACGTATTCCGGGAGATCCCCTTGTACTGCATAATCATTTGGAACTACGGGACGGTATCCCGGGAGATTTCACCTTGTGATATATATATTGTATCGAGGCGAGGACTCTATTTACTGTAGAACTTATATTTTTTTCTTAAATTTCTTACTATATACATTGCCTATCTTTGTACTATTTTAAATTGATTTATATAGAAATCCAGTAGAGCCGTCACCTGACCTCATCACTACTTGAGTGGGGTTAGGCTTGGCACTTACTGGGTACCAAATGTGGTGTACTCATGCCCTTTCCTGCATGTTTTTCGTGTGCAGATCGAGGTATGAGCTATCAGCCTCGTGGTTAGTCGTTGCTGCTGATTCAAGGATACCGCAAGGTATTTCTTCTACGCCCGCATAATCCTCTAAGTCCCCTTCCATTCTACCTTGTAAAGAGTTTCTTATGTACTTTCCAGTTTTTGTTAGAGCTACAGTAGTGTTAGAAGCTTGTGACTATCTGTGACATTCCGGGACTTGGGGAGTTATATTTTGTATGAGCCGACCCAGTATGTTATTTATATCATTGCCCTTATCCCCTGTTATTTCTTGTGTTTTATTTCACTTTTCCCCTTATAGTAGGCTTACCTAGTCGTAGAGACTAGGTGCCGTCACAACACCTTCGGAGGGTGAATCAGGTCGTGACAAATAAATCCATAGGAAATAACCCAAACAACCAAGCTTCGATATTTATACAAATACGCAAATTCAACCAATAAGCCAACCCCGGACTGTACCTTGGAACCTGACAAAACTTACAAATTCGGAACACGCATTCAGTACGAGTCTAAATATACATGTTTAATTCAAATTCGACTCCAAATCGGGGTTCAAACTCCATCTTTTACTTTATAAATTTTTTGTCAAACCCCTGCCTCCCTGATTTTTCTCTCTTATATTCGCCAATCAAATGCCAAAATCAAAGATAGATTTGCGAATATTAATAAAATTCGAATCAAGAACACTTGCCAAAACCAACTTTGTGAAAATTGCCTCAATCCGAGCTCTCAATCAAAATATATGATAAAATAATCCAAACTCTCGAGCTTAATGCACTGACAAGTCCTTTCGCACCTGCAATCAAATCTGACACTTGTGTGCCATCGCTTTTGCAAAAAAAATGCTCGCTTCTGCGAGTTTAACTTAATCCCCGACCTCTCACACATGCGTACCTTCTTCCGCTTATGCTATACCAGAGGTGTGATTAAAATCCCGATTCTACGCAACTTTACCCCAAGCCTGCCTTCTATGCTTATACGCCAAGGACTCTGCATCTGCTATTTCGCAGTCTCTGCATCTAGTTCCTCTCCTTCACATCCATCCTCCTACCTTCGACCCACTGTCCGTGTCTTCGGACTCGCACCTGCATACCCAACCTTGCAGGTGCAAAAACAGCATAATCAAAAATGCCTACTTAACACCAAACAATCCAAAATCAATCTGAAACACACCCGAGTCCCCCCGGGATCTCGCCCATTCACACCTACTAGCCGCAAAACATAATACAGACCTACTCGAGGTCTCAGATCACAGAACATAACGTCAAAACCACAAATCGCACCTCAATTCAAGCTTAATGAACTAATCAAACTTCTAACTTACAAAACTCATGCCGAGCCACGACCCAAGTCGAAATCACATTAAATTTTTCATGCAAGTTCCAAATGATATAACAAACCTATTCCAGCTCCTAGAAAAACAATCCGAGCCTGGTAGCCTCAAAGTCAATGATTGATCAAACTTGTGAACCTTCCAAACCTTCAAATTTTTAATTGTCACCTATTAGAGCAAAAACAATCTCGGAACCTCCAAATCTAAATCCGTACATACTCCTAAGTCCAAAATCGCCATACAAACCTATTAGAACCATCAAAACACCATTTTGAAGTTGTTTACACAATAGTTAAACCTTGTTCAACTTCAGCTTAAGCTTTCAACCTTGGAACTAGGTGTTCCAATTTACTCCAAAACATCCCCGAAACTAAACCAACCATCCTCGCAAGTCACAAAAGAACAAAAAATCATACAGAAAGAACCAAATTGGGGAACGAAATACACAAAATGACCATTTGGTTACATTCTTCCTCTCTTAAACAAATGTTCGTCCTCGCATGGGTCCAGAACTATACATGGAGTGCCAAAAAGATTTGTAGATCTACTCCACATGTCATGCTCGATCTCCCAAGTCGCCTCCTGAACTGGTCGACCTCTCTACTGAGCCTTGACTAATGCAATGTGTTTCGACCTCAGCTTCCGAACCTACCTTTCCAAAATGGCCATCGGCTCCTCTTCATAAGCTAATTTCTCATCAAACTGCACCGAGCTGAAATATAACATATGTGATGATCCTCATGGTTCTTTCGAATCATGAAAACATGAAATGCTGGATCAACTCCCGACAAGTTGGGTTGCAAAGAAAGTCTATAAGCTGCCTCACCAACCCTCGCGAACCCCTCAAATGGACTGATATATCGAGGAGTCAACTTTCCCTTCCTCCCAAACCTCATCACACCCTTCAGAGGAAATAATCTGAGAATAACCTTCTCACCCTTCAAGAAAACCACACCACGCACCTTTCTATCAGCATAACTCTTTTATTTGGACTGCATTGTGCGAAGCCGGTCCTACTCAATTTCTTCTCTCCAAAGAATCATGAACCAAATTGATTCCAAATAACCTAGCCTCCCCAGGCTCAAATCAACCATCTGGAGAATGACAACGCTTCTCATATAAGGCCCCATAAAGAACCATATAGATGCTCGACTAGTAGCCATTTTGTAAGATAAATCGGTGCCCGTTTGAGGTGGTGGGCTCGAATGGTCTGATGACATCCATGCCTCGGGCGGAGAAAGGCCAGGGCAAACTCATCACATTGAGTTCATTGGGTGTTACTCATATCATATCAGCATGCACTGACACTGGTGACACTTCTGTACATATTTGATGCAGTTAGTTTCCATGGTCATCCAGAAATATCCTACCCTTAATATCTTCTTGGATTGAACGAACCCATTCGTATGAGGTCTACAAGTTTTAGCATGTATCTCTTCGAGAAACCTAGATGCTTTCTTGGCCTCGACACATCTTAGCAATCCCATGTTGGGAGTTCTTCTGTACAGAATTCCTCCTCTATAAAATAAATGGTTAGCTAACCTCTGAAGCGTGTGCTTCCGAGTGTGTGTAGCATTTTCCATGTATTCTCCTTTCTCCAAATATTCCCTGATATTCTGAAACCATGGATTCCCAACAAACACTTTTGCGACGTGAGCGCATTAAGTAGGCTGCTTGCGGATTTCTATTGGGATAGGGGCAATATAGTTCTTTTTAAGATGTTGTATCATAAAATATAGGGTGGCCAATGCATCTGCGAACTCATTCTGGATTCTAGGAACATGCTTGAATTCTATCTTTGTAATATCTTGGTATTCTTGGTGGCCCATTCTCCGACTACCTGATGTATTAGTTGTTGTTACCCAATATTTCCCTATAATATTTTCAAAATTGCATATATACCTTCAAACATGTGCATTAGCATCAATTAACACTTTTTCATAATTTCTGCATTTTTTTAAGGATTTTAATTAACTTATCCCAGTATTTTAATTTATATAAATAATTACTAACTGCATTACAAATGAATTTATAACAATTTTGTGGTTTAATTGTTCTATTTATATTTATATTAAGCTTAAATTATTTCAAAAATAGCCACATTTACAGTTCTTAGGTTATAATTGCAATAACTTTGCAATTATAGCCATGCATGCATTATTATATTACTCTACCAAAAAATAGCTTGTTGTATTCTTAAATATTGAATAATTATTTTAAAACATTTTTATGCATGAAAATCATTCTTTACAATTTGTTAATTATTTTTATAAATTATTTATTAATTGATTGGGTATTTAACCAATAGCCCTTTTAATTCCTTTAATTTTGCGGACCTAACCCACTATATACCAGCCCAAACCCCTTAATACACCATCCCAATTCACGCCTAAGCCAAATCTGCCTACCCGACCCAATAAACCCCTCTCTAATCTCGGAAAAGATCAACGGCCCACATTAATACTTACCATCTTAATTCACCAACAACCCTAACCCCCTTTCACTTTTTCAGTTTCCTCCGTCACTGCTTCCCTAACCTCTCCCATTCTCTGTCAACTCACCCCTAACCCTAATCGCCGTCACCGGTGAAAAAACTCTCATCTATGGAGTTTTCATGCATTCTCCGACCACTACTAGCTTTCTATGCTTCATGTCTGTTTGATTTCATGGATCCTTGAGAAAATATCATGGAGATCCAACCTGTTCTTACTGGAAACTTGCTTACCGGCCTGTCTAACGCCATTTTTCGTTTGTGAGTATGGATTTCCTCTTGCTTTTAGTATGAGTCCATGGGTTTTGGCCGAGTTTCTTCATCTCTATTGTTTCTGAAAAACCCTAGTTTCACTACTGTTCGAATCTTCGCAGATCTTTATAGATCTGAAGTGATTCGAGTATTATCAGGGGTTTTCCTTTGAAAATCTTTGGTTTTAATTAACTGCTTCGATTTTTATTCACTCTTTCTGAAACTAGGGTTCTTCTCAGACTCTTCTTTAAAATATTTTCTGCTTTCAATATTTAATCTAGCCATCTCTTTACGTGTTTGGTTAATCTTCGCATGTATGCTCGAACCCTAGATGGGTCTAATGGTTACACTAATTTCTTCTATTTTTCCATTAATATGTTTATTTCTGTGAATCAGTCGTACTAACAGAATCGATTTAGGGATTTGAACGATTTTTCGTATTAAAATCAATATTTTGTGGGGTTTTTACTTGATTGATTGCTATTAGGAATTTGAACAACCTTTCTTGTTAAAATCAGTATTCTTTGAGATTTCTACTGATTGATCCCCATTAGGGATTCAAATTATTGTCTTGTTAAAATCCATATTTGCTAGGATTTTTACTTGTTTCCTTATTTGTGACCTTGATTGATTATACTTGCCTTAATTAGATTACCAGTATAGTTTAGGGCTTTGACTGATTTCCTATATGGTATGATTCTGATTTGCTGCTTTAATTGAACCCCAATTCTGGCCGTTACCTGACTCTACCCAATTTAAGGGGGTCTCTTCCGGATTTCTCTATAGGAATTGATTCCCTAATTGGCTGATTGATTTTATTTGATTACCCTTGTTTTACGAACTATGATTTCCTCTTTACCTTATTTGTTTTACCTCCCTAAGTGCTACATATACACTCTCATTCTGATTCTTCAAACACGAACAAGAGTTCACAAAAAAACACACGCTCACGCACATACTTTTCTCTCATCTCTCTGCTACTTGTGCTCATTGCTTGTCTAGCCGGCTGAAAGCCAAGGCTAGACTATTGAATCTTGCCTACTATACCTTCTGTTTACTTCCTTTAACTGGTATGTTTCTACTCCTAATGTCGTTCATTATACTATGAAGTTCAAATTTGTGTGCTTCATGTTGCTTTACTTATGTCAACCCCATGTCTCTTTTGTACTAGTTTAACTACTACATGTTTAATTTTGTGTCCTTTCCTGTTACTGTCTTCATCAACATGTTTACTCCTATTTAAGTTTCATTCTTCCTGTTTATTGTTTCAACCAGCATGTTTACTTTTGTTAATCACTTTAATTAGCATGTTTACTTCTGTGTTCAAATTCTAATCTTTCATGTTTATTATTACATGTTTACTTCTGTGTTTAAGGTTCAATCTTCTTTGTTTATTGCCTTAAGCCAGCATGTTTACTTTGTGATTCAGACTCCTATTTTTCTGTCTAATTGCCTTCAATTAGTATGACCAATTCCTGTGTTCCCAACCCCTGTTCCCTTTTGTGTAATTGCTTGTTCTCAGCATGGTGTATGCTCACCTAAGGTTAATTAATAAACTGAGTTGAATCTGGGCAATATGAAGCTTTGTTTGAAACCTTGTGACTGTGTTTCTATTTGTTGTTATTTGCTAGACCTTTGTTTTCTTAGAATATTTCCAAACTGTTTTTCACTCCTAGTATGTTTTCACTTCTAAACTACTTTCACTCCTAAAGTGTTTTCACTTCTAAACTATTTTCACTCCTAAAGTGTATTTACTTCTAAACTATTCTCCCTTCTGAACTGTTTTACTTCTGGACTGTTTTCCCAAAATTGTTTCCACTATGTCAAGCAATCTCGCTTCTACTCTTAGATTACTTAAGTTCTGCCCCTCCAGTGTGTGTACTGCCTAGGAATCCATGAGATTCCTCCGAACTCTGACACACTGGGGCTGGCTCGTTCACACTGCACAAAAACTATTTTCCTTAAAGGATCTTGGTGTAAGCATTGTCCGTGGACCCTGAGGCCCTTGGGAACTTTGACACACCAGGATACCCATATTTGGCATCATGAGACTATGGAACCTTGAACTGTTTGAAGGCCTGACCCTCCAGGTTTACTTTGGGCCTATTCAGGCTCCCTATAGCATAACTTTATTTATTATGTAATGGTCTGTAATAATGATCCTTGTAAACAGATATTGGGGATATTAGTAAAAGGGGAGGGATTTTCATATAATTTTTTGTAGGGGCATTTAGGTAGAAATCATGCTCTTAGGATTACTATGACTATTTGCTTGCATTAGGAATCATGCTCTTAGGATCATTTGTGCACTAGAAAACATACTCATAGGTGCACTATATCGTTTGTTCTAAAACCTCTACTTTTCTAAAAGAGTTGCGTACATCATGATTGCTTAGAAATCATGTCGTTAGGTTGTTATTAATTCTGCCTAATAATCATGTTCATAAAGTTCTCCTTTGTGCATTAGAAGACATGTTTTAGGACTTTTATTGCACTCGCCTGATTACGACTCCTATGTCTAGATAGTATAAAAGGCAGTCCCAACACCTAGATATCATGCTTATAGATATAAATGTATAAAAACAGTTCTGTAATGTTCAGCACCTAGATAGGACGTCATGAACTCAAACTGCCTATTTAAATTCGCTTATTAGTATTAAAATTTTGATTAACATTTAGATATCATATTTATAGGACATCTCGAATCCACGCCTAGGAAAGCCTGTAGGGTAATTTAAATCTTGCAAATGGTAAAATTGTGCTTTGTTTAATTATTTGTGAACTGCCCAGATTCAGCAGGTCCTAAAATCAGTAGGCAAACTGATTAGGTTTCTATCACTTCGCCTAAACACAATACTGCATGTTCTCTGCTTGTCATGCTCACCTAGATATCCTGTTCTAGGACTTTTCTAAAACATCTGAAATCTTGTTGTTTGAGACGTGCTAATTATCTGTTTATTTGTGGAAGTAAACATGAGCCCCCTTAATTGTTCTTTACTTGACAGTCCTATATGTTCTTTGTGGTCGCTTAGATTTTCTCCTTTAAGCACCTCAGGAGAGTCTCGAACTGCCATAAATTAGAGGTCTTAAACACCTCCAGGGCCATAAGGAAGGGACAGGTAATGCACGCATAGAGTTCGTCTAATTAAAACCGCTTATAACCACTAAGGGGGGGAGTAATTGGGTAGTATAGGATATGATGACATGTGCGCTAAAGCCACGTGTAACCCCTCTAGTTGGGGAAGGTTTACCGGGTATTGCACAGATGTGATCCTATAGGCTAATAAACCTAAGAACTCCCTTATTCTTGTCTTTTAATACTCTCTATGTGTTTAAATTGTTTTATTTTCTTAATGACTAATTCACAAAGTAAGTTTGGCCGTGACCCACTGTTGTGGACCTCGAGGGGTGCCTAACACCTTCCCCTCGAGGTAATTTCAAGCCCTTATCCAATCTCTGGTAACACAAATCGGTTTATATGAGTTACTTGCATTAGGTTCCCTAACGCACCTTAAATCCGTTAGGTGGAAACTCTTCAATTTCCATACCCCTTTCCCAAAAGGAAAAGGAGTTGTCCAAAAATGTCGAAACCCCGACTCCGCGAGGAACAAAGGGGGGCACGACATTAGCAAGTCTGAATCTCCGATTAGCAGTAATTCCTGGATATTTATGTCGATGATCAATCTGAGTCCTAGAATGCAAGCGTCATATTCTGCCATACTGTTGGTGCATGGGAATATGAATTTGGAGGATATCGGATAATGTTGACCAACTTTGGATAATAGGACAACTCCAATGCCCACTCGCTCGAAGTTCGTGGCTCCATCGAAGAACATTTTCCAACAGTCAAATTCCTCGGCGATATCCTCTCCTATGAAGTACATATCCTCATTGGAAAAATACATTTTTAATGGTTCATATTCACCGCCCATGGTATTCTCTTCTAGGTAATCGGCCAATGCCTATCCCTTGACTATTTTTTGAGTCACATAGACGATGCCGAAGTCTCTTAGAAATATCTTCCACTTTACTAGCTTGCCCGTAGGCATATGCTTCTTGAAAATGTACTTTAGAGGATCCATTATAAATATGATTTATTTGGTATACGCAAAGAAATAATGCCTCAACTTCTGAGCTATCCACGTAAGAGCGCAACAAGTACGTTCCAATAGTGAATATCGAGCTTCGTAAGGTGTGGACTTCTTACTCAGATAATATATTTCCTTTTCCTTCCTTTCGGTCTCATTTTTTTCCCCATGACACATCCAAATGCTCCGGCCAACACGAATAGGTACAGTAGTAAAGGTCTCCCGGGTTTCCATTGGACTAGCACAGGAGGTTTGGGCATATACTTTTTTATTTTGTCGAAGGCTTTTTGACACTCCTCACTCCAACTTGTTGCATCATCCTTCCTCACCATATTGAAGATTGTCTCACATATTACCATGGACTGTTCTATAAAATGGCTGTTGTAGTTGAGACGGCCCAAGAAACTCATTACGTCCTTTTTGCATTTTAGTGGCGGGAGATCCTGAATGGCTTTGATCTTTGACGTGTCTAACTTTATGTCATAGCGCTTGATTATGAAACCTAACAACTTCCTAATAGGGACTCCAAAGGCATATTTTGCATGATTCAACTTCAGATTGTACTTCTGTAGTTGGTCGAAAAACTTTCTCATGTATACTATGTGATCCGGGCTCTTCTTATACTTGATGATGACATCATCTACGTACACCTTTATTGCCTTGTGTACCATATCATGAAAGAGAGTGGTCATGGCCCTCATGCAGGTTGCCCCGGCGTTCTTCAAACCAAACGTCATCATCTTGTAGCAGTATACTCCCCATATGTAATGAAGGTTGTCTTTTCTACATCCTCTTCGTCTATCCAGATATGGTGCTACCTTGTGAAGCAATCAAAAAAGGATTGAATTTCATGCTTGGCACAATTATCCGTCAATATGTATATGTTTGGTAGTGGAAAATAATCCTTAGAACTTGCTCTATTCAGATCTCAATAGTCATCGCACAACCTAACCTTCTCGTCTCTCTTTAATACGGGCACAATATTGGATAACCAGGTTGGATACTCGACCACTCGAAGGACCTTGGCTTTGTATTTGTTTGTTAACCTCCTCTTTTATCTTCAAACTCATGTCTGGCTTGAATTTTCTGAGTTTTTGCATTATGGTGGACACATAGGATTAGTAGGTAGCTTGTGGGCTACTATGGATGTGCTCAACTCTGTCATGTCGTCATAGTACCATAAGAAATTGTCCTCATATTCCTTTAGAAATCGGACATACTCTTCCTTGTCTGACAATGATAGATAAATGCTAATGCGAGTTTCTTTGTCTACTTCGGAATCCCCTAAATTAACCTCCTCAGTTTCTTCCAAATTGGACTTTGGCTTGTTTTCAAAATCCTCGATTTCCCTAACAATTTCCACAGGTATTACATTGTTTTCCCATTCTTCTTAATCGCTTCCATCGTGTTGTGTTATCTCATTACATGTCATAGTTGTAGATTCAACAGGACAGGTAATAATTATGCAGAAAATAATGTAGAGAATTAATAATATAAATAAACAAAGAGCAATGTGCATTAAATTAAAACTTTAAACTATCAGACAAATACGACTCAATGTCTCAAGCATTTAATTCAAACAAAATACAGAAATGTCTTAAATGCCATACAACAATTTTAAAGGAAATTATGCTAGTTCTGCCAAAGCTACTCAGGTGCTCGACGAGCCCGTGATGGTGCAGCGGTACAGTTCTTGAGAGCAGCTCCATCTCCCACTGTTTAGATGGTGAGGTCTCCTCCTCCTCCTCCAAGATTTCACTACATTCCATATCTTCCTCGTTCAGAAACAGGCTCCCCATTCCAGCTAAGATCTCATCTTCTTTAGAACCCCAAATCACATCGGCCTTGCAGAATGTATGGTGTAATGGTGGTATAGGTTTAGGAAATTGGTAAGGGAAGTCATACCGCGGTGGTGACCAATCCTCACATTCTTTCACAATGTATTTGTACTCAAGACCAAAGGTTGTACCCTGAGTGCATGGTCATATTGGTTCTGTTATCCCTTGAAGCTTAGGACAAAGACACTTGCCTGGTTCATACCCTAACCACAACAGCATGATTAGCACCTTGTTGCTACACCATCATCCTTTCTTGACTATATTTACTCGCTAATTGTTGTAGAATGTTTCTCCTTCCAATCTCCTTTTGTTCTCAACTGTGGGTATAGCTTGGCTGGTATATATAGCATTACTTTCATCCTCGTGGATAACTACCTCTTGATGATTCCACTCGAGCTTCATGGCTTGAGGAAAAGTAGAAGCAACCTCCCCAGCCGTGTGTATCCATGGTCGTCCCAACAGTAGGTTATAGGTGGTAGAGATGTCCAACATCTAGAATTCGACGTCGAACATGGTCAGACCTATCTTCAAATTGAGATTAATTTCTTCAATTATAGCTCTTTGGGACCAATCTAATGTTTTCACATTCATGCTTCCCAACCGTATCTCTGGTATACCTATGCCAAATCTCTTAAAAGTATTCAAAGGTCATATGTTCAGACTTGAAACCCTATCAATCAAGACTCACTTAATGAACTTGTCTTAATACTGCATAGTGATGGGTAGCGCTTTGTTATGGCTCAAACTTTCCGGTGGCAACTCATCTTTGTGGAAGGTGATTTTGTGTGACTCCAGCACCTGTCCTACCATATTTTCCATCTGTCCACTAGTGATGTCGATAGGTACGTAGGCTTCACTTAACATATTCATCAATGCGTACTTGTGTGCGCCCGATTTTTGCAGCAATGACAGGATTGATATTTGACGAGGAGTTTGGTTTAGGTGGTAAACAACAGAATACTCCTTCACTTGTAACTTTCTCCATAGATCATCTGTACCTATTTCCACAACAGGTGGTTTTGACGCGGTCTCCTTACTTGTTCCCCCCTGAGTGAGGTTTTCTAGCGTGTAAACTCATTCTGTTCTAGTCACTCATTGGGCGGCACCCGCTTCTTCCATCTTGGATTTCCCTTTCCTTCTTTCCTCTAACACATAATCCCATGGATCAACATCGGATTGGTAGGATGGTGATGGAGCTATAGTCACAGTAAATGGTGGCCTAAGTGCAGACATTTCAATCTCGAATGGTGCCTTTGTTTGAACCACAATTGGTGAGAGTGTGACATGAGATGTCATAGCAGTTTCTCCTTCTTGAATAAGGCCGATGGATCCTTTCTAGTCCCATTCTTCATCAGTCTCGATCATATTTACTCCCTCACCCCTTGTGATTGGGAAGGGGTTACTGCAGACATTCCGTGCAGATTCCATTGCCTATATTATCTTGGTTTCAATCAATGTCTGGATATTGTCATTCAACATGCGACATTCCTCGATAGTGTGTCCCTTCATGCTTGAGTGACAGGCACAAGTCTTGTTGGTTAACCCACTGAGAAGGATTTTCAATAGCAGTTGCACGAATGGGAGTGACATAATTGGTGTCCTTCTGTCTCTCGTACAATTGAGCTATGGGTTCGGCAATAGGGGTGTATTGTCTAAGAGTTCTACAGCTGAAATTTGGTCGGGGTTTTGGATAGTTTTGACGGGCAAGTGGAGAAGAGTGGTAATATAGTGGTTGGGTATTGTAGGTGTGGTAGGTGGTAGAGGGGTAATGGTACTTCGGCGATGAAGGCTGATATGCTGGTGGGGATGTTTTATAGGTGAGGGGAGACTTCGGCCCTTGGTCTACCATCACAGCTCCCACTTCCTTCTTCTTGGAAATACCTCCAGACTCCAAAGCTTTATTGCTAGCTTGCAGAGCACTTCAAAGTTGTTAATCATACCACTCTTGGCGCCCTCTTCGATTCTTTCTCCCAATTTGATGATGTTGGAGAACTTGTGATTCTCTATGACCATCAATCTCTCATAGTACTGCGACTCCTGAACTCGAAGAACTTATTCATTTGTTCCTCTTCTATCGACAGTCTTACTTTAGCAACTTCTGACCTCCAACGGGTGGCATACTCATGGAAGGTCTCTGTGGGTTTCTTCTTGAGATTCTGGATATAGAAAATATCTGGTGCATTTTCTATATTCAACCTGAATCTGTCCATAAAGTCAGACGCCATGCTTACCCAATTAGGACACTTCTTTGGGTTCTAACTGATGTACCAGGATAAAGCATCCCCAATGAGACTATGCATGAACAGCTTCATGCGGATTTGCTCGATCTTGCGTACCCCCACGAGTTTATCGCATTAAGTCCTCAAATGCTTCTTAGGATCACCGGTGCCATCAAATATTTCAATCTTAGGGGGTTTGTAACTCTTCTAGCAGCTCCACATCTGGTTGGATACAAAAATTGTCATAATTCAATCCTTCTATGCCCTTCCCTCCGTCAATTGTGACCATCGCAAACGCGAAGCATAATTTACAAATGCAAATTGTACATCAGGAGCCCATATGTTGGAAATGCGACAAAAGAGATTGCAATTGCGAAGATGTTCTATTTTGCCAGGCGTCGCAAATGCGACTAAATGCTCGCAAAACCGATCCTGGGTAGTTTGCAAATTCGAACTATATCCTTGCAAATGCGAGGTTAGCTAATCCCAGTCCATGCTCACAAATGCAAACCTTTTTCCGCAAAAACGAGGCTCGCAATTGCAATCCAAACCTCGCAAATGCGAGATCTACATGAGACACCAGAAGTGGTCATTGCACCAGTCGTCCTTGCACTATCAAAACTCATCTGAAATGCATCTGAAACTCATTCGAGTCCCCCGGGATAAAAAGAAAACATGCACACAAGTGTAATAATATCATATGAACTCGCTCAGCAAACAAATCACCAAAATAACATCTAAAACTACAAATTAGCCCTCAAAACGAATGGAATTTCAAAGGAAACTCAAGAACAACTAGTATCACAACTAAGTGTCTAAATCATATCAAACCAACTCTGAATTCCACCAAATTTTGTAGAGAATTTCAAATAGTAAAACGGACCAATACCAAGTTCCAACATCAAAATCGAACCCGATAGCCTTGAAGTTAACCTACGGTGAAACTTAGGAAATTTCCAAACTTTCAAAATACTAACTTTAGGCAAAATGAGTCAAATCAACTTAGAGACCTTCCATTTAAATTCCGGGCATACGCCCAAATCAAAAATCACAATATGGACCTACCAGAGTTGTCAAAACACCGATCCGGGATCATTTTCAAAAAATGGTGATCGTAGTAAACTCAAGTTGTTTCTAAAGCCAAAAATCTTATTTTCTTCAAATTTTCACATAAAAGCTTTTCAAAAAAATGACACAGACCATGCACGCAAACCAATAAACATCAAACGAAGCTAATGGAGGTCTCGAAACATGGAAATAAGGGCTAGTGCTCAAAATGACCTATCAAGTCGTCACATTATCCACTCTAAAAAATGTTTGTCCTCGAACGAACAAAGAAAAGTACCTAAACTGGTGAAAAGGTAAGGTTATCTACTTCGCATATCGGACTTGGACTCCCACGTAGATGCCTCGAATGGTTGATATCTCCACTACATTCTAACAGAAGGATAACTCTTAAATATCAACTTCCGGACCTGCCGTCCTACAATAGCCACCTGCTCCTCCTCATAAATAAAATCCTCGTCCAATTGGACTGAGCTGAAATCTAATACATGGGAAGGATCACCGTGATACTTCCGGAAGATGGATACACGGAACAGCGGGTGAACTGCTGATAAGCTAGGTGGCAATGAAAGTTTGTAGGCCACCTCACCAACTCTCTTAACAGTCTCAGAGGGTCTGATATACCTAGGGATCAACTTGCCCTTCTTCCCAAACCCATCACACCCTTCATAGGTGAAACTTGGAGCAAAACCCTCTCTCCAACCATGAATGTAACATCACAAGCTCTACGATCAACGTAACTCTTCAGCCTAGAATGTGTTGTACGAAGCCGATCCTAAATTATCTTGACCTTTTCCAAGGAATCCCAAACCAAATCAGTACCCAACAACTGAGCCTCTTCTAGCTCAAACAAACCATCTGGAGAATGACACAGCCTCCCATATAAGGCCTAATACGGAGCCATCTGAATACTCGATTGGTACTGTTGTTATAGGAAAAATCCTCAAGTGGTAAGACCGATCCCAAGAACCCCCGAAATTTGTATCACAGGCGTGAAGCATATCTTCCAAGATCTAAATGGTATGCTCAGACTGCTTGTCCGTCTGGGGTAAAATGTTGTACTCAACTCAACCCGTGTGCCTAGATCACGTTGTACGACCCTCAAGAAATGTGATGTGAATTGTGTGCCTCGATTAGAAATAATGGACATCGGCACACTCTGAAGACGAACAATCTCACGGATATAGATCTCAGCCAACCGCTCTGAAGAATAGTTAGCCGCCACCGGAATGAAATGCGGCGACTTGGTCAAACTATCCACAATGACCCATATTGCGCCATATTTCTTCAAATTTCGTGGGAGCCCAACAACAAAATCCATGGTAATACACTCCCACTTCCACTCGGGAATCTCAAGTCTCTGAAGCAAACCGCCAGGCCTCTAATTCTCGTACTTCACCTGCTGGCAGTTCAAACACCGAACCACATACTCTACTATATATTTCTTTATTCTCCTCCTCCAATAATGCTGCCTCAAATCCTAATACATTTTGGCGGCACCCGGATGAATGGAATATCGCAATGTGGGCCTCTTCCAGAATCAACTCATGCAGCCCACCCACATAGGGCACACAAATCCGACCTTCCATCCGTAACACCCCATCATCTCCAATCGAAACCTCCTTGGAATCAGCGTGTTGCGCTGTGTCCTTAAGGACAAGAAAATATGGGTTGTCATACTAACGCTCTCTGATGCGCTCATACAATGAAGAACAAGAAACCATGCAAGCAAAAACTAGGTTAGGCTCCGAAACATCTAACCTCACAAACTGATTGTTCAAAGCCTGAACATCTTATGCTAGTGGTCGCTCACCAACAAGAATATATGCAAGGTTACCCATACTCACAGTCTTTCTAATCAAGGCGTCGGTCACCATACTGCATTCATGGGATGTACAAAATGGTGATATCATAGTCTTTTAACGGCTTTAATCACTTCCGTTGTCTCAAATTTAGATCATTTTGCTTAAACAAGTGATGTAGACTCTGATGATCTGTGAATACCTCACAAAACACATTGTAGAGATAATGCCTCCAAATCTTCAATGCATGAACAATAGCTGCCAAATCCAAGACGCGTCGGCAATCACCCTACCATCTTGCATTAACACTGCGCCAAACCCAATACGTGACGTATCACAATACACAGTGTAAGACCTCGAACTCTTAGGAAATACCAACACTGGAGTTGTAGTCAAAGCAGTCTTGAGCTTCTAAAATCTCAACTCACACTCATCAGACCACTAAAAGGGGTACCCTTCTGGGTCAATCTAGTCAATTGGGATGCGATAGATGAAAACCCTTCCACGAGTCAGTGAAAATAACCTGCCAAACCTAGGAAGCTCCGAATCTCTTTATCTTAAGTAGGTCTAGGCCAAGTTTGAACTGCCTCAATCTTCTTTGGATCCACTTTAATTCCCTTAGAAGATACTATATGCCCCAAAAAGGCAACTGAATCCAACCAAAACACAAACTTTGAACACATGCATATAACTGACTATCTCTCAAGGTTTGGAGTACAACCCGAAGATGTTGCTCATGCTCCTCCCAACAGCAGGAGTAAACCAAAATATAATCAATGAAGACGATCACAAAAGAATCCAAATAGGGCTTGAATACCCGGTTCATCAAATCCATAAATGTTGATGGAGCATTTGTCAAGCCAAATGACATCACTAGGAACTCATAATGCCCATACCAGGTCCGGAAAGTTGTCTCAGGGACATCTGATGCCCTAATCTTTAGGTGATGTTAACTAGATCTCAAATAAATCTTCGAGAACACTGTAGCACCATGAAATTGATCAAATAAGTCATCAATCATCGGCAAAGAATACTTTTTCTTGATAGTGACTTTGTTCTATTATAAATAATCAATACGCATCATCATCGTACCATCCTTCTTCTTCACCAACAACACTGGTGCATCCTAGGGTGAGACACTAGGTCTACTAAATCCCTTATCAAGCAAATCTTGCAATTGCTCCTTCAATTCAATCAACTAAACTGGGGTCATGGCATGGTGGAATAGAAATGGGATAAGTGTCAGAAGCTAAGTCAATAGAAAAGTTGATATCTATGTCGGGTGCCATACCCGGCAGATCTGCAGGAAACACCTCTAGAAACTCGCTCACAACTGGTACTAAATCCATGGAAGGAACCTTCACACTAGGATCACAAATATAGGCCAAATATTCTAGACATTACTTCTCAACCATATGTCGAGCCTTCATATAAGAGATAATCATGCTAGTAGAATGGACAAGAGTCCCTCTCTACTCTAATTGAGGCAACCCCGGCATGGCTAAGGTCATCGTCTTGGTGTGACAGTCCAATATGGCGTGATAAGGTGACTGCCAATCCATACCCAAAATAATATCAAAGTCCATCATATCAAGCAGTAGAAGATTTGCACTAGTCTCAAGGCTCTCGATAGAAACCACACATGAGCGATAAACACGATCTACAATAATAGAATCTCCTGAATGCGTGGACACATATACAGGAGCACTCAAAGAATCACGGGGCATAAGTAAATATGAAGAAAAATAGGATGACACATAGGAATAAGTAGAGCCCAAATCAAATAGAACTTAAGCATCTCTATGGAAAACTGGAAAATACCTGTGATGATTACGTCAGATAACTCTGCCTCAGGTCTAGCTAGAAATGCATAAAAATAGGTTTGGGCCCCACCACTCTGACCTCCGCCCCTCGAGCGACCTCTAGCTTGCTGGCCTCCACCTCCAGCAGCCTGACCCCTACCTCTAGTAAGATGTGCAAGAGTGTAACAATCGGTATTGGCATAATGGCACGAGAACACTTATGAGATCTGATGCTCATCTTTCTAGGGAAATACCTCTTGATGTGACTAGTGCCCCCATAATCAAGGCACTCATTTGGCTATTGAGGCTGCTGAAGCAGAGACAGACCCTGACAGCCCGAATAACCACTGCGGTAACTCAATAGCGGTGGTGCACTGATAGAAGCTAAAGGTGCACTGAATGATGGCTGCTCAGGACGAGAGCCATGAGAACTACAATGTCCTGAAGCGATGTGGACTATCTGAAGAGCCGACTGAATTGGCCTGGGAGGATGGCCTCTACCAAAAGAACCCCTGCCTCCAAATGAGGCACCACTGAAGCCACCAAAATGAAGAGGCATTTTCTGAGATACCACCCCACATTCTGACCACGAACCATCTCGGTCCATCAAGAAATATCTATGACCCTCTGGAAAGAAATATTATCCCCCGTCTCCTTGGCCATCTGAAGCCTGATGTCGAAGGTAAGACCAGTTGTCATGCTGCTTTTTCTCTCGAATGTGGGTTTCGACATGTGACAACTCTTTAAGTAAGTATTAAAAGTGAAGAGTCTCCACCTAACGGTTGTAAGTTATGTTAGGGCACCTATTTGCAAATAACTCTATTAAAACTAGTCTATGTCACCAAGGATTGGGTAAGGACTCAAATTACCTCGAAAAGAAGGTGTTAGGCACTCTTTGAGGTCCATAACTATGGGTCCTGGCCGAAGTTTAAACTGTGTGGGATTATCGGATTACAATTATCCAAACTGATCATATAAGTGAGGGAAGACAAAGAATTTAAAGGTTCTATCATGAATAATTATAAGGAAATTGGGCCAAAATCAAACTATATAGGCACAACTTGATTAGTTTATATTTTATAATCATATAAAAGAAAGGGGGTTCCTAAGTCTTTTAGCCTCAAGGATCACCCCGTGCAACATCAAAAATACTTCTCAACTCCCTTAAGGCAGAAGTTGCTCATATTATTCATTGGGCACAGAATATCATCTCATGCTACCTCATGACTATGTTAAATTTTCTTACTTAAAGGCGCTCTAATTCAATTCTAGGTCGTGCACTACGCGTCCGAAGTCTATGGTCCAGGAGGCTTTGGACCTACTATTGGGTGGTTCTAGACTTTCTTAGGATGATCAAAATGATAAACTAGGCGCGCAATAAAAAAATATAGGACTTTACATAAAGACAAGATGTGGCTCAAGTTCACCTCCACAAAAGCAACAAATGCACGTGGAAAAATTTAGGCAGTAGACAATTACAACGCATTAGAATTGTAAATCCTATAGGCATGGTTTCTATATGATTCTGATTCCAAGTATTATACGGGCAATACTACAACCTTAAGTAACGAATTTTCAGCTTATAAATGTTACAAACCCTATAAGCATGATATTTAAATGTTGTGCAACGAGGCAGTAAAACAGCATTGAGAGCCCAGAATTAGCAGTGTTAGTTTCATAAACAGTTCTTCTAGGCGAGTGAGACTATTCTATAGGCAGGGTTTCTAACATTTGATATTTAAAGATTCATCATGAATATCCCTATAGACATGTTATCTAGGCGGACAACGTAATAAGAGCAACAAAAGCAGTCGATAATTAAATAATTAGAGCCCTATAGACATGGTATCTAGATTACCAAAGTCATGTATTATTGCATCCTATATGCATGCTATCTAGTAATCGTATTGCAATTACCAACTGAGCAAATAGTTATTAACATTTGATTCCTATAGGCAAGATGTCAAACAGTGAATAGGAATAGACATGGAAGCAGGTAAAGCATTTACTTGAACCGACACGCTTTTGGATAGTGTATGGGTATTAGACAAATTAAGTGAGGTGTGTGATTTCCTATAGGCATAGTTTCTATGGGTGTACAGAGCTAAAGTATGTAAAACAAATAGTAGGCGAAGCAGATAATTCCTATGGACGGGTTTTCAACCCATTTAGGCGAAAATTGAAGTGTACCCGCTTTCCCATTTCACTAACTCCCCAGCAGTTTGTTTACAAATCATTACAGGCCCAAATAATGAATACAAGCACAAATGTTACATAAGGAACAATTCCAGGCCCAAACAAAAGTAACCCAGTACTGTCTAGGCCTTCAACAGACTCTTTCACTTGAGTAGCAGGCTCAGATCCAATGCATCTCAAAACAGGAAAGTATGCATGTTTACACAATCCAAAGTCACACATGAACTCTAATCAAGCCCAACAATTACTATATTGACCACTTAACCAAATAAGTTAATGGACCACACATAGAAATCAACTAAACGGCCCTGAAGCAATACCCCATAGAGACAGGATTGTGTGACAGTTAGCAGGATTCACAAGCACATTGGCGTTTCAGAAGCAAGAGTAACAGGATTTATTAAGCAAAGAATAAGAAACTAGGAGAATTACTAGACTTAATTTCCTCCATGGTTTGATTTAATTTCCTCCATGGTTAATGGCAACATAGGTTAAATCGTTAAGCAGGTGATAGCATGCTAAAGATAGACATAACACCAGGAGAGTTAGGGATACATGCCATTTGGGGTTAACAGGGTAAACATACTAGACACATACGAGATGAATGCTCGTGGCTTGAAGATGTGATCACAGGAACTAGATATTAGGCTTCAACAAGAAGCATAAGCAATACCAAAGAATGCAGGATAGACCAAACACCACATTAAAGTTCTCAACAACAAAGGTAGAGGTTTGGTGATAGAAATAGGGTTCATGTAAGCAAGTAAAAGTAGAGCCGATATAAAGGAATTATCAGTAGAAGTCATTAAAGCAAGTTATTAGTAGGAGATGATTCCCTAGGAATTTCAGTGCGAGAATCCAAAACAAGGCATGAGAAAAACTCACAACAAACAGCAGAGCAGACTTATAGATATACAAAATCATTCAGGCTGAGCATACATTGTAGTTTAAAAATCTAGGCAGGTTGTGACACTAGGTGATTCAGAACGTCATAATAGCTTCAAAGCAAGTAAATTGCCAATGAGAATAACACAATATTGAATTCACATTGGTTCCCAAAATTCAAACATCATGGATATGCATAGCATTAAATACAAGCAAAAGAAGATAGTATTGCAAAAGTCAAGATACGCACTAGTTCGCAGACTTAACAGATAAAATGGAAGAAAAAACTAAGTGCCAGCAACAGCTGGAATATCAGCAGTAAAGAGGACAACAAAAAAACCCAAATCCTAGTATGTTAGAGTTAACATGAGCTTCAGGCCACGAGCATTGATCGCATTAGGGAGGTCGATAGAGAGGATTTTGGTAGCCTTGGCTTTCAGCCGGACAAGAGCCAAGAGTGCAGAAAGTGTAGAAGAATAAGGGTTGAGAGAATAATAGTAGTTCCCTCTTTATTCTTTAGGGAAACGGGAAAAGGGGTGTTTATATAGTAGTAAAAATCATCACACAATAAGGAAATACAATCAATCGAACATAAACAAGGAAAGAAAAATACGCAAAATTGACTTGGAATCAATTTAGGAGAAAAATCAGGCAAACCCTAGTTCCAGGCGGAGAACAAAATAGTCAAAGAATTTCACTGAATCAGACCCATATAACTTTGTTATGAATGCATATATTCAAAACATCGTCTAGATATTGAAGATTTGGGGATGATTGTACTTGATTCAAGACATAGTACTTGCCAAAAGTAGGCAAGTACTAGATGATACATAGCCATGCATGTAACGAAGAAATCGAGCATATATGGAAGGAAAATCACTGAGAGGTTCCATATTAGGGTCGTAGTTGGAGAGGATAATGGAGGTCGCTGCTAGGGTTTTATAGGAGAGGAGAAGAAGAGGATACGGAGTGTTTGGGGGGCGGTTTCAAAGGAAATGGGAAGGGTTTCGGGGGTTTGGGTAGTTTAAAGATGGGAGATGGCTTGTGGGCTATTGATCTTGGGAGATCAACGATCACGATTTACTTAGAGGCAGATCGGGTTAGTGGACGGGTATAGGGTAGTGGGTTGCTGGTATTGGGATAGGGATCAATGGGCTAGAGTTTAGGGTGTGGACTGGTGGATTGGGTCTGAAATTTTTGCCTGTTTTGGGCCAGATTTAAAATAAATAAATTAAGGGAAAATCAATTTAATAAAATAGCTAAATAAATTGTCACGACTTGAAATTCCCACCGTCGGGACCGTGATGGCGCCTAACATCACACTTGCCAGGAAAGCCAATGTTAGAGGTTATTTAGCCAATTCTTTACTTATGTAGTGATTATCAGTAAACAAGCAAAAATAAACCGAAATAAACGTGAAGCTATATAGATATCAACTTTAATTACATGCACCTCTACCCGGAATTCGGAGTCACAATTCACGAACGTACTAAGACTTTTTTACAAATATTTGTCCGAAAGAAATTACAACTATTTGTGAAGCAAAGTAAAAACAATAAGTGTAGAAGGGGATGTCAGGGCCTGCGGACGCCAGCAAGACTACCTTGGGTCTCATAGCTGTGAAATCTGCAGCCAACCTGTCGATCAGCCACTACATGCTCTAAAATCTGCACAGCAAATATAGATTGCAGTATCAGTACAACCGACCCCATGTACTGGTAAGTGTCGAGCCTAACCTCGACGAAGGAGTGACGAGGCTACGGAAGGGCACTCACAATATAAGCTGCATACAGTGAATAATAAGACAGAAAAGAAGGCAGAATAAAGTAAAACAGTAACCTACAAGAAATAAATACAGTACCCAACGTACTTCATCAGTGTTCAGCTATTACCAATCCTTGAGTGCAATTCAATTCTACCATACAGCTAACTCAATCAAAGAAAGAACAAAAGCATATAAATTGTTGCGGCGCGCAACCCGATCCCACCGTACATATCATAATCCTCCCTTATTTCTTATTTATATCATAAACAACAAAATATAGATAAAAGTGTTGCAGCGTGCAACCCGATCCCACCATATCATAACAATAAAAATCATGGTTCACCCTTATATCACCACATTCCACCCTTATTACACCTGTTGCAGCGTGCAACCCGATCCCACCGTACATATCAATTCACTCTTATTCCTCCTCAATATATCACCCTTATTTCACCTGTTGCGACGTGCAACCCGATCCCACCATATTCATATCAAATACACAGGAAGTATAGAAATTTCCCAAATTAACGCAAGACCCTTCTCAATACTCAAACTTCAGAACAAGGCAAGTGGAAATCTTACACTCATTAGAACTCTACACAAGTAATACTACTCAGCGAGACCAATCCAGAATAATACTAAAACACAAATAAGAACAGCTTAAGTAACTAATAGGGGATAAGGAAACTACGGAATAACAATTATCTTCAACAAGGAGAAACAATATCTAACAAGTAGCAATGAGGCATGGAAATACATGTAGGCATGTAACAATTAAAGCAGGGAAAGAAACAATATAAGAAGGACGGGAGAGAAACAGGAAAGACAGATAAATTGGCGGCGCATAAGTACTCATCACCTCACATATACGCCGCTCACATGATTTTCATATAGCAATTAAGACAAGGATTCCTAATTCCTCAAGTCAAAGTTAGGCACGACACTTACCTCGCTGCACAGGCCACTCACTGCTCAATTACCGCTTTTCCTCTAGATTCCACCTCCAAACCACTCGTATCTAGCCACAATTAACTTAACAACATCAATTATTTCTAAAGAAATCAATTACAATGCATAATTTTTAGGTTTCCCAAACTTTCCCCCAAATTGTCAAAAATCGACCCTGGGCCCGCTTGGTCAAAACTCGAGGATCGGACCAAAACTCATTTACCCATTCATCCCCGAGCCCGAATATGTAATTAGTTTCGGAATCCGACCCCAAATTGAGGTCTAAATCCCCAATTTGCAAAAAAAAACCCCAAATTCTTCCAAAAACCCTAATTTTCTACCATGAAAGAACAAATTTTAGGGCTAGAATCCTCCTGCCCCAGTTTACTCTCTGCGTTCGCAACAGTACCTTCGCGAACGCGAAGAAGAAAACACCATATGACAGCTGAAGCATCAAAAACACGATTTCTAAGTCTAAACAACACGTAACCTATCTGAAACTCACACGTCCCTTGGGGCTCCAATCTGAACATGCACACAAGTCCTAAAATATAATACGAACTTGCTCGCGTGATCAAATCTCCAAAATAACACATAAAACTACGAATTGAACACCAAATCGAATGGAATTTCCAAGAAAGCTTTGAACCTTCTATTTTCACATCCGGGCATTTGAATTACGTCAAACTGACTCTGTTTCTTACCGAACTTCACAGACAAGTTATATTTATTATATTGAACCTGTACCGGGCTCCGAAACCAATATACGAGCCCGATCAAACGTCAATAGATTCTTAAAACCATTAAATTTTTCAGATTTTTAATTTTCAACAAAAATTCATATCTCGAGCTAAAGACCTCGGAATTCAACTTCGGGCATATGCCCAGGTCCTATATTTCAATACAGACCCACCGGGACCGTCAAATACGGTCCAGGTCCATTTACTCAAAACGTTGATCGAAGTCAATTAAAATCAATTTTTGAGGCAAAAAATCTTATTTTTATTAGTTTTTAACATTTAAGCCTTCCGGGTCGATACCCGGACTGCGCATGCAAGTCGAGAAAGGATAAAATGATATATTTAAGGATTCGTATCACAAAATTTAGTTCTAAAATATGAGATGACCTATTGGGTCATCACATTAATATAAAAAATAATATTTATAAAACTTAATATTTTAAAATAATAGCTGAAGATTATAAAAATATAAAAATTATTTTTACCCTGAATAAAATGACAAAATGCAATTAATTGTAAAGTATAGGCTATTATTGTAAAAAAAATGCGTAAATAATTCAAAAATGCAGATGTAATTATATAAAGTGAAGTAAAATGCTATAAAGCATATATGCAGCTATAACAACAAATTTGGATGATTAAGTCATCACAAAATAATTTGAAGGAGTAATTAATATATATTTGAATATATCATTTTTAAAGCCTTAAAAGTTATGAAAAATTACATAAAGTACTTATATGACTCTTGTAAATTGGTGATGATGCAGAAATGATATTTTGAAATTATATATAATATTTAAAAAAAATGAGGGAAAAATTGGGTATCAACACCATCAATGAACCTCCTCACTCTCTCCTTATCGGTGGGAATCAAGATAGATGCATGACGAGCTACGTACACAAATCAGGTCTCATACTGGGTGACGGTCATACCACCTAGTTGAAGGCGCTCGAGCTCCCTACTGTACTCCTTTCTCAGAGTGAAAGGAATAAAACTCTCCATAAATAGTTGTGAAAACTAATCCCAGGTAAGTGAAGGTGAACTAGCTAGTCTGCTCAGCTCAAAATCTTGCCACCACCTCTTGGCAGAACCGGTCATCTAGAACATTTCAAAGTTGACCCTATTGGTCTCAATAACACCCATGTTGCACAACACCTCGTGGAAACTATCCAAGTAACCATGTGGTTCCTCAGAAGGTGCACCGCTAAAATGAACAAGAAAGAGCTTGGTGAACTTATCCAATCTCATCAATCCCTCAGAAGACATCGTGTGCCTCTCCGCAGATAGTGTAGCAATAACGGGCTGAACTACCCCAACTTCTGGAACTGCCGAGTCTGGTATAGGGGAGTCATCTAATCTAGAGTGTGAATGGAGGGAGTCTGTGCTCCTCCCCAATACTGATAGACGGCTGGTGCCATAGGAAATACCCTGGCATGAACCATACTCTTCATGAGTCCAAATAAGCAGACTAGAGCATCCTGAAATATGAGAGTGGCAATGAATCCCCTTAGAACCTGAGCAGATTCGACTTGTGCGGTCTTAACTGGAACCTCCTCCTCCGGATCAATCTGAGGCTCCACAATGGGTGCTTCTACTCATGCTCTAGGCTAAGCTCTGCCTCTGCCTCGACCCCTACCTCAGCCCCAGTCCCTACAACTAGTAGTGGTTGTAATAAGGGGCTCTAGCTCTGGCTCCTGCTAGGCTGTAGATGTTGTGCGAATTCTCACCACCTGTGAGAGAACAAAAGTAGAATGGTTCAAACATTAGTAATGAAATAAAGTTGCACGATCGAGAAAGAAAGAGACGAAATTTTCCTAAATCTCTATGTCCTCTGGAAGATAAGTATAGACGTCTTTGTACCGATCCTCTAGACTCTATTAAGATTTCTCTTGACTCGTGAGACCTAGGAAACATTTCCCACCCTCGGGACCGTGATGGTGCCTAACATTTCACTTGCTTAGGAGGCCAACGTTAGCTAAATTACTTGACTAATTTTAACAATTCAAATCAAAATATTAGAATTAACAACAGCAGTAGTCTAAAATAGGGTTATATAATATTGAATAACGTAATCCAAACATAACCCAAAATCTGGAGTCACGAATACATATGTGTCTCTACAGATAAAGTCTGAATAAACATAACTGTCTGAATCTAAATAAACAGCAATGATGAAATGGAAGGGGACTTCAAGGCTACAGACGCTCTGCAGTTATAACTCAGGTCTCCACAAGTAGCTGGATCTAGGCAGTCCCACTATGCACCGCTAGGATCAACTCCGCTATCTGCAAAAGAAGTGCAGAGTGTAGTATGAGTACAACCGACCACATGTACTCTGTAAGTGTCGAGCCTAACCTTGACAAAGTAGTGGCAAGCTAAGACAAGTCAATAACAAATAACCTGTACGAAATAATAATAATAATAATAATAATAACAGGGAAAATGGGAAATGTAAATAAAGCAATTAACTCATGAATACGAACTCAAAATTCAACTACCAGAGAGCCCAGAACAACAAAGTCTCATAACACAATACTGAGGATAACTCAACAATCACAAAATGTTACAACATGTCCAATACGTTGCGACGTGCAACCCCATCCCACCATATTATCATAAATTCATATCATAATCCGTACTTATTCCTTCATTTCAATTCAATACCTTTCAATTTTTGTTGTGGCATGCAACCCGCTCCCCAAACAATTTTAATCATCAATATAAACAATTCAACAACCGAATTTACAAAAATATCTACGTCCAGAAGGAAAATGTACAAGACAATAAAGAATCATTGAATAATCGGAGAATCTCCAACAACTCGAAATCATAAATGTTACCAATTCATTGGTACATGACAACTAAACTGCTAGTAAAAATTAGAAGAAAGAACAAATTAAGGCCAAGGAACAATTAGATGAAAAGTAACAATTATGGCATAAAAGTCAAATAAAGGCATGTAATACTTAAGGCATGAAGCAAGATATATCATGAAATAAATGATAACATGGAAATAAATATCCAATTCCTGCATGCTAGATCCCATTACGACGTATTTACACTCGGTACCTCGCATATACGTCATTTCCCCACAAAATTCACATAACACATAATTCAAAAATTCTTAACTCTCTCAAGTCAAGGTTAGACACAACACTTACATTACTCTGTGATTTAAAGAAATCAACTAACCACGGCCTTGCCTTTTGAACAAGCCGCCAACCAGCAAAATCTGGAAAATTATCGATCAAAAAGTTCAAAATAAGCTTTAGAAACTACCCATCACTGGAAAAGGTTCAATTTTGATCATTTTTTAAGAAGTCAACAAAAGTCAACCCCGGGCCCCTTGGTCAAAGCCCGAGATTCGGACCAAAACCCGAATATCCATTCACCCCCCGAGCCCAGTTATTTGATTTGTTTTGAAATTCGACCTCAATTTGAGGTCTAGATATTAATTTTACAAAAATCCCCAATTTATACCGAAATCCCTAAATTCTACCATGGAAATCCTAAATTTGATGTTTAAATCTCATCAAAAGTAATGGGGAATTGAAAAAATGATTAAAGTTACTTACCAACAAATTTGGAAAGAAAAATCTCTTGAAAAATCGCCTCTAGAGTGCTTAGGGTTGAGAAATGTTGTAAAATGAGTTAAGTCCCAATTTTCCCCTCTTTTACCCAGCTGCAGATATCGTAATTCCGATGTCTTGTTCGCAAATGCGAAGCACATGTCGCAAATGCGAACCGTGCATCAGGATTCGAGATGTCATAAATGCGACAAAACTGATCGCAAATGCAAATAACCAACCTTCACAAATGCGGCCAATATCTTCACAATTGCGAAGATGTTCTATTTTTTCTGGCTCGCAAAAGAAATCCTGGGCAGTTCGCAAATGCGTATTGTTTCCTTGCAAATGTGAAGTCACCCAATGTCATGCCCTACTCGCAAATGTGAACCTTTGTCCGCAAAAGTGAGGCTCACAATTACGAGCCAGACCGTGCAAATGTGAGATTTGCATCAGACACCAGAAGTGGTCAGTGCACTCACCAGCATTCCTTGTACTATCCAAACTCATCTGAAACGCGTTTGAAACTCACCCGAGTCCCCCCGGGATCCAAACCAAACATGCACACAAGTGTATAACATCATATGAACTCTATCATGCAATCAAATCATCAAAATAACATCTAAAACTACAAATCAACCCTCAAAACCAATGGAATTTCAAAGGAAACTCAAGAACAACTAGAATCACAACTAAGCGTCCGAATCATATCAAACCAACTCCGAATTCCACTAAATTTTGCAGACAAGTTTCAAATAGTAAAATGTACCTATACCAAGATCCAACATAAAAAAAATGAACCCGATATCCATGAATTCAACCTATGGTCAAACTTAGAAAATTTCCAAACATTCAAATACTAGCTAGTCAAATCAACCTGGAGACCTCCGGTATCTATTCTGGGCATACTCCCAAGTCCAAAATCATGATACAGATCTACTGGAGTCTTCAAAGCACCGATTCGAGGTTGTTTTCAAAAAATATTGACCGTAGTCCACTCAAGTTATTTTTAACGCCAAAAATCATATTTTCTTCAAATTTTCACATAAAAGATTCTTAAAAAATAACTTTACCGTGCACACAAACCAAGGACATCAAATTAATCTAACGGAGGTCTAGTAACATGGAAATAAGGTCTAGTACTTAAAATGACCATTTGGGTCATCACAAGGACCTCAAGATCTGGTGTGATATGCTGACATTGCTAGAATGCACGAACCAACCTTTGGGAATGGGAATAATCAAAATAAATAAGAAAAACAAAAGGTAGACAAGTTAGTAAGATGAAATAAAAGAGACTTTCAATATTTAAACAGATAGCATGTATGGAATGTAATGGTTCACGTTCTAATTTGGGGACCTCGTTGTGTCCGAGGTAGGCCTAAGTGACAAGTAAACTTGGAGGAAATTTGTGCTAACTTTTCCTCATTCCATTAATGCAAAAAATAAATCAAACAAATCTATTACTAAATCGAAATAATGATAGAGAGTTACTAATGGCATAAAACCTTATTACATCAAATCTAAACGAAATTTAAGTATAAAACAATGAAAGAAAAATTCTTCCTACCTTACTTGGTTCCAGATGGACCTTCTCCATACTTTTCCTTCTTGGCTCCATCGATCACATTCCAAAGGTTGTGCATGTCGATCAGCAAGTATGTCATGGATAGCTTTCTTCCCTCGTCGTAGCCCATACCCTGGCAGTCCCAAAGCCTCTTCCTCGTCTTTGTTTCCAATTGCATCAACCCTTGATCTAAGTGTTCTAACCTTTCTGTTGACTTGTTCGGGATCACCTTCCATTCCTTTATTACTTCCATGTCTATCTTATGTTGTTCCAAACGTTTGGCCTCAGATTCAAAAACCCTCTTGTGCAGCCTTTTATATTTTACTTGGGCCTCGGCCTCTTCATCTATGATCCTTCCTTTTAGATCGACTCCTAGTTTGAAATCCTCAATTATGTCGTCTTCTAACTAGGAGAAGTAGTAATACATATGCCCAGCATAATACCTGTTAGGATCGATAGTCTCTCCATCTATAATGATATTTTGATTCTACATGTATTGAGCCTCTAACTTGAAAGGGATGACATCCCTTTAAAGTCCGTCGTATACTGAATCATATTAGAAGCTCGAGGTGTAACCTGTTTCATCCCAACTTGCCTCATCACTCTTATAGGAGTGTAAAGGTAGATGTATCGCAACCTAATCAATACCAGGTGGGTGGACCTTTTGGACTAGATTATGAACTCTTTGTTGGGAAACCACTCGAACATCCAGTGTACTTGTTCGTCGATCAAATTTCTGAAGAGGCGTACCCATCCCTCAACATTTCCAGGTTGTGCAAACCTATCAGGAGAAAAGGTCATCTTCTTTAGATGATGACTGGTGGTGTAGTCATTCAACGGCCTTCGCAGAAACTCTTGACAGTAGGCTTCCCTTTGAAGAGGTTCTAATAACCAAATCTGTAGCAGAAGATTGCATCCCTCAAAATATCCAGCCCCATGCTTGCATCGATCCAAAGCTCGGTACATTTTGGCTAGTATCATAGGAACAATAGTGTATTTTTGTCCCTCGATCCCTTCCATCATGGTCCTGGCGATGATGGCTAAATGAGTGTGAATTTTTTCTCCTTGTATAGGGAAAAATAGCAAAGCCACAAAGTAGACTATGAAGAGAAAAACCCAGTACCCTTCTTACATGGTTTCGGTCACACGGTGCGAGGTTGTTGCATCAATCAATCAACAGAGGTGGGGTGTTTTAGACCATGTTGAACCTGGGAATCTCATGCCTCATTTTTTGCATTAAATAAAAGAGTTGGCCCTTCCCCTCCAGATTTGATTAATTACGAAATAACAATCAACATATTAGCACATTTTCTCCAAGTAATGCACATAGCATGAGTATGTCCCTCGGGATTGTGGAGATTCATTAGCACTTTAGATAAGGCTTATCTAACTGGATTAATGAACCATGGGCGTTTAATCCATCCTAGGTTCTAACATGATACATGCATATTCCAATCCAAGTGAGTTTCTAGAAGGGTCTAGACTGATACTCTCAAGCGGACTACTTGAGAGGGAAATGAACGTGACCGCTGACTGCACCGTTGATCGACTAGTCTACCTCTAATAAGACTTTCCATTCTGACAAGGGTATTTATGGAAAGTGCGGACACTCATCAAACACCACTATGTTGATAGTAGGCACGAGTAGAGTATGATGTTAGAAGCATGTTTTTATGAGGAAGTGATAACATGTAGTCAAATAATTTCCATGGTGAAATCACACAAAGGCAGCATTAAATAATGCGATAAAATAAGCAAGACCGAAAAGACAAAGAAAAAAGAGTTAGCGTAGTTCTCAAAAAATTCAAAAACATAATTAGGTGAGGCAAATAAAGGGGACGAGGAAGGGAGTTCATGATATAGAAATTTCAAGCAAATAAAGGGTGTGGGAAGAGGGAGGTACATGGAAGAAACCAAATAATTCGATAATCCACGCAAGAAAAAAATTCCTTATGATAAGAGCCTAAGTATGTCCTAGCAGAGTCGCCATGCTGTCGCGCCCCATTTTCTCGCAAAAGTGGGTTTCGACGTGTGACAACTCTTTTAAATGGGTTTTAAAAAGAAGGGTCTCCACCTAAAAGATTTTGAGGTGCGTTATGACACCTATTTGCAGATAACTTTGTTTTAACTAGCCAGTGTTCCCAAATATCGGGTAAGGAATCAAATTACCTCGAAGAGAAGGTGTTATGTACTCTCTGAGGTCCACAACTGTGGTTCCCAACTGAATTTTATACTATGTGGATTATCAAATAATAATTACCCTATGTGAGCATGTCAATTAAAGAAGAGCAGAGAGTCCAAATAACTAATTAAATTATTCAAGGTAAAGAATAGGATGAAATGAATAATTAAAGAAATTAAATGCAAATGAAAGAAATAGTTCGCCCACTAATATGTAATTGATACAACTCTTTGAGAACTAGAATATACATCCTAGTCCAATCTAAGTCTCAATAAACAAGTGTACAAGTACTAACCATGTATGTGGGGTACCTACGATCCCCGTGCAACATAACTAATACTTCGCAACTCCCTTAAGTATAAGGTTTACTCATATTATTCAGCGAGCACAGATTATCATCTCTTGCGACCCAATTACTATCTTGAGGTAGCCTAAAGCATTCTAGTTCAATTCTAAGTCGCTTCCTATGTGTTCTTACCCACCCCATACCTATGGTCCAGGAGGTTTTGGACCTACTATATGGATGGTTCTATACTCCCTTAGGCTACTCAAAATGATAAAACTAAACGTAACACAATTAAAAGAAGTAGGACTTCACACAATATGTAAGTAGCACAAAAGGCTCAAGTTCACCTCCTCATATAGATTCATATGCATGCAATTAATTAAACATACAGTTGTCACTTATGTTAACTACACTTAAGATTAGGTAGGCGGGAAATTATGAATGGGCTGACCTGGAATTGGAACATGCAAGTCATGCAAACCCTATAGGCATGGTTTCTATATGAGCGAATATTATTGAGCACTTAAACGGTTAATATAAAGTCCTATATGTAAGATTTCTAGATGGCCAGATTTGACAATGAAGTTGTCTTAGAACATAATTTTTATTATGTGATCCTATAGCCATGCTATCTAGGTGAGCTAGAGAGTCTATAGACATGATTTCGAATCTGGACAACGAAGTTGTTGAAAGCGTATAGTCATGCTTTCTAGGCGAGCCACATAACTAAAGAAGAGATATCAACAAGAGTAGTTTCGATTACTTGGATTGACATCCTATAGACATGATATCTAGGTGAACCACATAATTGAAGAAGAGATACCAAAGTGAGCAGTTTCGATTATTTGAATTGGCATCATATAGAATGATATCTAAATGCAGAAGTGAGGCAAGTTAAATGAGCAACAAACAAGTTCGGTTTTAGATCCTATAGACATGGTCTTCTAACAATGTAAGTTAAGATATTAGATTAATTAAAAGCCCTAAATCATGTTTTTTAAGTGAATAAGCAAAATTAACAACATGTTACATAGATAATTCCCAAAGGATGAGGCATGTCGAGCAAACAAAATATTTAAAACCCTATAATCATGTTTTCTACCTATTCATGCATGAATTAAAGGATCCCAGCCCCCTCCACTTTCACTAACTTCCCCATTATTCATTATTACAAATTATTACATGCCCAAATGGAATAATACAAACCCAAATATAACAGTTACAAACTTAAATAAAACAGTTACAAGCCCAACATAAATACAAAGTAACCCGATGATGTATCTCGTCCTTCAACATCCTTACTCTTTGCACAACCAATAGTCCCAATCCCAGGCTCACAAGGATAAATTAAGTATGACTGAATCCAATGCGCAGATCTAGTGACACACATCATCCAACAAACAAGGCCCAAACATGAAGACAATTATCTTGCTTACTTATTACAAACAGCAGGAACATAGGAACATAAATTCAAACATGTCATTTAGGTGACTCAGAGCCCAGGCAACGACACATACACATGGATTCCATATATAATTTATTAGTGGAAGGATTTTTACATGTCTTCCTAAGGGTGATGGCTAATAGGAAGAAGAGCATATGAACACATACATAAGGACCTTGTAAGCACATAGGATGAGTGCATACAGGGGCCTTCAAATTAGCAAACGAACTCAAAGTAACAGATTTTTAAGGACAAGTATGACTTAATTGCAGGAATCTGGCAAACAAGGATCCTTAGAGCAGAGGAACTAGGCATGAGAGTTTTAAGCAGACAGGGTTGGGATTAATTCTAGGAAGACTTAGAAAGTAGCAATTTACACATGAGAGACTTAGCATGACATGCTTGAGAAGCACCCTAGGGCATATAACAACAACAATCTTCACAAGAAGACCTTAACATAAAAATATAAGGCAAAACTAACTAAGAACTACAGATCAGTTTATGGTAAGCAGGAGAAAAGCTTATTAAGAAAATTCAGTGCCAACAGGATCACAAACTCAGCACAACAACTACTTAACAAGTAGGTGTTGAGAAGGGCAGAGATTATGCAAGGTGATCATATATAGCAAGTTCAATTATATGTATCAAGGATTACCCCAGTCATTACTCAGGCAAACTTAACACTAGCAAGCATCGGTCTGTAGGACATCATTGTGCAACAGTAATACAATATTGGAGTTCACAAATAGCAGAGAAACATAAGTAATATTTTTCCAAAAATTCAGATAGTATTGGCATGTAGAATTCACTTGATCATGGATTAACTCTAAGAAAGTTAGCAAGTTGTGCATGAATGACTCAACAGGAAACAATACATTTCAAGCAAATTTTGGGCATGAACCAGTTTCTCACAAGAATCTAAAGCAAGGCAAGAAGATGGACTCATGACAAGCAACAGATATAAGTACTCGGACATACATAAACATAACAGGCTAAGCAGGCTTAATATAGTCAAATATCATTCAAGTTGAGCACATATAATGACCATACATCAAATTTTAGAATTTAAGTAAGTTCACATGCAAGAAAATACAGAGATACAGGATAATTATAAGGCGAACAGGATTGTAAGCAAAGATAACACAATATTAAAATCATATTAGTTCATTAAAGTTCAAACAACATGGATATACATAGAATGAACTCAATAAAATGGAGAATAGAATTTCAAAAGTCCAAAGTACTCACCATTTGGAAAATTAACGAGCGAGTTAAGGAGAAGATTAAGTGCCACCAAAAGCTCAATTATCAGTAGCAAAGAGAAAACATCATGACCCTCAAACCTAGTGCATCAAAGTTCACAAGAGCTTCAAATGAGCTCCGTGCAGTGCTCGCATAGGGGAGGTTAACAAGTCAAATTCTGCTGGCCTTGGCTTTCAGCCGGCCAAGAACCCTGTAATCTCCGAATAATAGAGTGAGTAAGTGATAGAGTAGGAGTAATTAAAGTCTTTCCTAAAGGGGAAATCAGGGTGGGATTATATAATATTCAATTGAAAACAAATAAGGAAAGGAAAGATCTCACACAATCAAAGACAAAATCAGTAAAGGAGATGGAAAATGTCAAACCTTAGTTGGGTCCAATTGGTTGCAAATTGAACCAAGGGTGCAAAATCGTTCAACATTGAGCGTATATATAGACAAAATATTGTCACAATACCATAGATTCAAGCCACTTTGGTCTGATCTTGGAGATAGTACTTGCCAACATTAGGCAAGTACCTAAGTAATACCATAAACGAGTGACCAGTAGCGAGATAATACGAATAAGGAAGAAAATCATGGGCGAATCCCATTGTTAGCAGGATTAGGAGAGGGGTTGAAAGGTGAGGCGGCTAGGGTTTTTTCCAGATAAGAGAGGGAAGGGTCTAGAGGATTTTGGGGCGGCAGGTGGGTAAAAATAGGGTTAGGATTTGGGTTATGGGGATACAAGGAGAAGGGTTAGTTTATTGTGGATCGTTGATCATTTGAGATCAACAGCCAAGATCAAAAAGGGAGCAGGGCGGGTTGTTTGGACGGGTCCCGACTAGGTTTGCTGATGGGCTAGGTGTTTTGGGCCTGTTTTTTGTCCAAAAATGGCCTTCATTTGGGCCAAAGTTTAAAATACACAAAATTAATCAAAATAAATTATAAAATGGCTAATAAATAATAAAACAAATATTATTAATTAAATTAAACACTTAAATCTAGTAACTCGAAATGAGGAAATTTAAAAAGAATGCTATTTTGACCTAAATAATATAGTAAATGCAAATACTTGTAGAAAATAGGCTATTATTGCATATAATATAAATAATAATAAAAATACAAATATAATTATATACAATGAACTAAAAATAATATAGAATATGCATATGGGTATGGGTATAAAGAATTAAATTGGATGATTAAATCACTCAAAAGAATTTAAATGAATAATAAATAAATATTTGACAATTTAGAAAAATGCAAGAAATAAATTTTAAAAGATTTAAAAATTATAAAAATCACTTATATGACCTCCATAAATTGGATAATAAAATTAATATTTTGGAAGTATATGGAATACTTTATAGAATATGATAGCAAAATTGAGTATCAACACCCAGCTCATATGTCTGCCACCGTCTCCTAGCCGCTCCGTTGAACTGGAAAGTAGTGAAGTCCACATTGTTGGACTCTGCCAAGCCCAAATTGCGCAACATTTGATGACACCTGTCTAGAAAGTCCAAGGCATACTCTGTAGTACTACCCTCAAAGTGTAAAGAAAACAATCTCTAGAACCTCTCTAACCTCTTTTGCTCATCAACAGACGTAGCAAATACAGTATCAAATCCAGCTGGTACAACAGGCTGCTCTAGAGTAGGAGTCGCAGGGGTTTGACATGCCCCTCCTATGTGAGATATGGCTGGAGCCACTAGGACCACCCCTGCCTAGGTCAAAGCATCAATGAAGCTGGCCAACTTGGCCATAGCCTCCTGGAACATGGGTGTAGCAATGATACCCTCAGGATGCTGGGAGTGCATTGGAGCTTCAATATGCTCGTCTATGATCTGCTCCTCCACATGCTCCACAAATGGGTCCGTTGTAACTGCCCTACTATAAAGACTCGATTGCTTTTGTGTATTTGAGCGTTTTTCCCCTTTTGAAGCTTTTCGTATGTGTATTTGTTGTTATTTGACTTGCGGAGATGGTTGGTTTTATTTCGGAAAGGTTTTGGAACACCTAGTTTCATTTTGGAAGCTTAGTTAGAAGAGTTTATCAAGGTTTGACTTTTGTGATAACGGTCCCAGAATGTTATTTTGATGGTTCCAATAGGTTCGTATGGTGATTTTGGACTTGGGTGTATGCCCAAAATTAAATTTGCAGTTTCTAAGATTGGTTTGGCACTTTTTCCGAAAGTTTGCAATTTGAAGGTATAAAAATTTTATTGGTTTGACCATGGGTGACTTTGTGGCTATCCGGTTTGGATTTTGGTTTTGGGACTTAGAATAGGTCTGTTTTTTCATTTATAACTCGTGTGCAAAATTTGGTGTCATTCCGAGTTGGTTTAGTATCGGACGCTTGGTTGTGATTTTAAAATTGCCTGAGTTTCATTGTGATTTTCATTGTATTTTGGTGTTCAATTTGTTGTTTTGGACGTTCTTTTGATGTTTTTAGATTGCAAGTGAGTTCGTATGAGGTTTCTACACCTGCGTAGATGTTTGATGTGGAGTCCTTGGGGCTCGGATGTGTTTCGAATCATTTTGGGTTAGTTCAGTTTTGCTGGTGTTGCAAGTCTCGCAATTGCGAGTACCAGTTCACATTTGTGAGGGACCTGTTGCAATTGCAAAAATGAGAAGGGGCAGCAGATAGCCTTCCAATCGCGAAGGGGACTTAGCTGGGTTAATCGCTTTTACGATCCTCCTTGTCGCATTTGCGAATTCTGTGATGTTTGGTACGCTTCGCATTTGCGAACCAAGAGTTGCGATTGCGATGGTCGCAATTATGAATCCCAAGTCGCAAATGCGACTTCTGCAGTTGAGCCATATATCTAGGATATCTGGACTTAGTCTTATTTCTTCACATTTTGAGCTCTAGACTTGGTGGGACGCGATTGTTTAAGGGGATTTCACACATAGCTATTGGGTAAGTGATTTTCCCAATATAACTTTATTTCTTATGGATGTTTACACCAAAATCATGGAAATTGAAAGGAATTTTTGGGGATTTTGATTATGTTTTAGAAAATAAAAATTTGATATTTGAGAGTCGATTTAGACTCGATTTTCAAAACTAATCATACATTTAGACTCGTGGGGTTATGGGTAATCGAGATCAACCCTTCGGCTCGTGTTTTGACCGGGCAAGCCTGAGGTTGACTTTTGTTTGAATTTTTGAGAATTGGGTAAAGATCGGGCCTTTATTATTTATAATTGATTCATATAGCATTGTTTAATATTATTGAGTCATTTTAGCTAGATTTGAGCTAGATGAAGGTGAATATTAAAGAAAAGGCATTTTAGAAGTATTGAATTTGCTTGTTTGAGGTAAATATTTTGTTTTACCTTGTGTGGGGATACCCCTTAGGATTTGGTTTTAATTGCCTACTTGTATTATGTGAAAAGCGACGCGTACACGAGGTGACGCACATGTACACGGGTGCTATGTGTGGCTTATGACCAGTTTAGACCTTAGGCTATTGATATACCTTAATTTTGGAGGTACTTTATATGAAGCATTTTTAATCACTTGTTTCTACGTGATCATAATCATTGAAATTGTATTATTCTTAGCAAAAAAATGCTTTATATGTTAGACATTTATCCGCATCTTTACTATTTTCATGTCCTTGTACATATATTGATAAACTATGAGCTTATACCTTTGATGAGGTTATGGTATTATTGTTGTTGTGATAATTGTAGCACATGTGGACATGTTAAGCCGATTGATTGGGAGTGTCAACGAGGTCTTTGTCGTGTGGTTGTATCTATTATTGTGCATGTAGGGATAAATAAGGGTGGCGTTATCTAAGGTTTCCCACATGGCGAAACAAGGGTGGATATATATGCATGTGGCGAAATAAGGGAGGCATTTCATTGTTATGTGCACATACAGCAAAATAAGGGTGGTATTGTTGATGATGTTATGTGATATTTCAGGGTATCTTTCTTGATGTTATTTATGTGTTGAAACAGGGTTGTTATTTAATTCACATACTTGTTTCTTGAAAGTTTTCGTCTTGTATTTCAATGAGATGTTAGTTGAATTTGACATGTTATCACATGCCCCACTTTTATTTGATGATTTATCGACAAAGATGGGTTTTTCTACATTGAGTTGCTATCACATCCTCTATGAGATGGTTGATATTGTTTTCCCCTTTCATATTCTATTGCCGGTTATTGATATATTGTACAAGTTATTGACTAGTGAGTACCTCATGACTTGAACTTCATCACTACTTTATTGAGGTTAGTCTTGATACTTACTAGGTACCGAATATGGTGTACTCATACTACACTTCTATGCATTTTTGTGCAGATTCAGGTGTTGGTAGCAGCAGACTCCCGAGAGTGAGAGCTGATTTGTTTGTGAGCATTCAAGGTAGAGTTGTATGTTGTCACAGTCCGTTGGAGTCTCATCTTTTATATAGATACTGTTAGTTTTGCATTCGACAAGTATTGTATCTATTTGGATCTTTCGCACATATTTAGTTAGAGCTCATGACTCTATGCTACCTAGTTCAGGGGAAGATGTTTGAGTATTGCCTTTAAGTTGTATTAACCCTATTTCTACTTTTATAATAATTTCTGTCTTATTATGTCATGATTTGTTGATTTAATAATATTATGTGATTAGCTTGCCTAGTTCAGAGACTAGGTTCCATCGCGACTCATGTGGTGGGAGTTTGGATTGTGACACCTGGTGTGGACATGGGCCCTGATGGATGCGCCACCCCAAGTTGTAGTACAGCCTCTAGTAGGGGCCTTGGCCTTACCTCGTCATGTGCCACTCCTGGTCGCAATCGGTGGTACCACTCCTGTATCCTCTGTTGCTCCTGACATATGAGTCCTCATCATCTGTGAGATAATAGAATAATATGATTTAGATTCAAGTCAATAATCAACGCGCCATGAGGAATTGAGAAAAGGAAGTTTCCTAAAGCTTTATAGCCTCTCGAAGATAAGTATAGATATTTATGTACTAATCTGCAAAACTCTACTAGGCATGCTTAGAGATAGCAATGGGGTGCGGCGGGGTGGTTGCGAGGCGAATCCAATCTCCACCCCCAAAAACTTTAATCCGCCCTTGCCCGTATAACAATAAATATATTTTTTCTTCATTTTTAAGTAGTAATTCTGGTGGTAAATTATTTTCTTTGGCGATCCGATAAAATTCTTCAATCATGTTAAAAGGTACCGTAAAATATATTTCCTCGAATGAATTTGAAAATTTTCTTATGGCTAGTTTACACGAAGCAATTTCTTTAGCATGCATAGTTACCATGAATGTTCACTTCTTGTGATGTGTGTCTATTTGATAGAGGAACATATGTTTCTATATATGCACTCTTGTTAGTTTTTATTTCACTGGTGTGATTTTAATTTTGGCTCCAAAATTTATGATCATATAATTTAATTAACTGAAGTTGCAGGATTCAGACTCTAAAATATTTGAAAAATAGTAAGAACACTTAGAAAGAAAAAAAAAAGTGCAATTACACAAAGAATATTTGTTTTGCAAAAATAAAATCTCAAAAGTATTTTTCCAAAATACTACCATAAAATTTGTAAGAAATAGTAATTGCGGGCCAAAAACTATTTGTTTTAGGATTGAATGTCTCGAGGATAAGCTTTGCTTATTCAACTACAAAGTCCTTTAGCTCATCTATTTTGAACCCGCAGCCACCCCGCACCCGTGCTGAATTTCTATTTAAAAATTGAACCTGCCCCGCACCCGCATCACATAGACTTGAACATGCCCCACTACACATAAGCTTAAACTCCCTACAACCACCCCGCACCATTTTCATCCCTAAGATTCTTGTGATTTGTGAGACCTTTAGAACCTAGTATTCTGATACCAACTTATATTTACCCGAGATCCCAACAAAGGTCGTGATAGCGCCTAACCTACTTGTTAGGCAAGCCAACACAATAACAAGAAAATTCTATATCAAATAAATCAACCTTAACGAAATACCGAATATAATAAGAAAATGGAATAATCAAAATCTGATAATCATAGATAGAATATCTAAGGTAGGGTCTAAACACAACCACAACTGCCCACATCGCCCAAAATAGGATGTCGCAATAATCACAAGCATCTAATGAGAGTTTGACAAATCACCTGAATACACCGTCTGTCCGGAAAAAATAGATAGACATAAGAAGAAAGTAGGGAGGGGGACTCCATGTGCTACAAATTGATCAAGTAGAGCATCTTACTATAAAGTCTCCATGGATCCATCTATTGTCCCGTAATAATACAACTAGCACCAATCTCAAAACTTATACAAAATGTGCAAAAGTGTAGTACGAGTATAAAAAAAAGTACCCAGTAAGTATCAAACGTGACCTTGAAGAAGTAGTGGAAAGGAGTCGACTCCAACACTCACTAGCAATCAAATAAACTGACTCCGGCACTCACTAACAGTCAAATAAATAAGTTAGAGATTAATCCAACTGAAATCTAGACATGATATCGTCAACAAGTATAGAAGCGTAGAATACAACTCATATAGAATTTAGGCATGCTTTTCAAATAACAGGAATCAAATAAAATAACAGTTTTCTCAATTCTCATATAAAACTGATACCAGTCAACAATATGTACTTCAATTCATATCATGAGTCTAAAAAATATAGTTATGAATGCTCGGGATCTTTTTTTCAACAACTCAATCCACAATCCATGTGCCTAACACAGGCCACGTGTCCAATAAGCACCAAAAGAATCATAGGTGCCTACGCTCACATAGCCCAAGGTAACATGGGTAATAACTTGACTTTTGAGGGATAGATCCATAATCAAAGCGTCGATCATTTTATAAACAAAGATCATCAATCGGTTGTTGTGGCACGCAAGCCATTCCAAATCAAAACATCATCAATCCAATAATCAGTACCATTAGTGCCAAAATCCTCCATTTTCCTCAAAAACAACTTCCCACTCATGCATATGTATAATAAATGATATAATAAAGGGAACAAGACATGATAATAACAAGTATGCGGATAAAATCTTAAGTGGCTAAGTGATAGTTATGAAAACTCGTATAACGCATTTCATCATAATGGCTCGGTGAGATATTTAGCATGTTTTCTAACTTAATCATATTACTATCATGAGTTAAAAAGGCCATAGAAACCATAGAAATCATAGAGCAAATAAAGCAAGTACATGACTATGAATTTACAATAAATTCTGGCATGGCAATAACCCTCATGTCAAATCGGCAAGTCATAACTTATCGAATAGTTATAAGTTATGACTATAATAAATTAAGAATATAAATTATCGAATAGTCATACGATCAATTTGAATATGGATAGAAACTTCACATAATTCAACAAGGCACAATTCAAGTCAAAAAATGCTGAATCCGATCCAAAAACCTTGTGCTCGTTACCTCGCATATATGTGGCTCCTAAATCATGAATCAAATAAAAATCAAATCACCTATGAGAAAAATTTCTTTTTACAAGGATAGACAAGAAACTTACCTCCGCCCGGCAACCTTAAATCAAGCAAAAATCGCCTACACGTGGAAATTCAACTCCAAATGACCCAAATATAGTAAAAAACTCAATAACATCATATAAACCCATAGGAAACAACCCCTAACAATCAAGCTTCGATCTTTATACAAATTTAAAAAGTCAACCAAAAATTCAACCCGAGCAATCATTCCGGAACCTGACAAAACTCATAAATTCCGAATACCCATTCAAATATGAGTCTAAATATATAGGTTTCATTTAAAACCAACTCCAAATAGGGGTTTCCATTTTTCCCTTTAGAAAAAATTTGCCAAAACCCCCAATTTTCTCTCTTAGATTCACCAATCAAATGCCAAAATCAAAGATAGAAGCATGAATAATGATCATATCTGAGTCAAAAAAACTTATCCAAATCCAAGTGGGTGAAAATCAACTAAAATACGCCTCAATATAAACTCTCAATCTTAAAATATGATAAACACGCCAAACCCTCGAGCTTAACACATTGTCCAGTCCTTTTGCACATGCGATCAAATTTGTCGCTTAGGTTGCATCGCTTTTGTGACAAAAAGCTCGCTTCTGCGAGTTTCACTTAATTCCCCGCATCTCACACATGCGGACCTTCTTCCGCTTCTGCAATAGCACAGGTGCGATGTAAATCCCACTTCTGCGCAACTCTCCTCCGAGCCTAGCTTCTCCGCTTCTGCGCCAAGGACTCTCCGAGCGCATATGTGTTCCTCTACCGCCCAGCCATCCTCTGCACCTGCGGACACAACCTTGTAGGTGCGAAAATACTAGAATCAGAAATGCCTACATGACACCAAACAGTCGGAAATAAATTTGGAACACACATGAGGCCCCCCGAGACCCTATCCAATCACACCTACTTGTCCCAAAACATAACACGGGCCTACTCAAGGTATCAACTCACACAAAATAACATCAAAATCATAGATCGCATTTTAATTCAAGCTTAATGAACTAATCAAATTTCCAACTTTCAAAACTCATGTCGGACCACGTCTAACCAACTCGGAATCACCTCTAATTTTGCTTACAAGTTCAAAATAACATAATGAACTTATTCCAACTCCCGGAACAATAATCCTAACTCGATAGCCTCAAAGTCAACTCCCGATTAAACTTATAAACCTTCCAAACCCTCTAATATCCAACTTACGCCAATTAGAGCCAAAACAAATTCAGAACCTCCAAATCCGCATATACGCCTAAGTCTAAAATCACCATACGAACATTGGAACCATCAAAATACCATTCCGTGGTTGTTTACAATAAAATTCAAACCTCGGTCAACTCTTTTTAACCTAATCTTCCAACCTTGAAATTAAGTGTTCCAATTCACTCCAAAACATCTCCAAAACCAAACCAACCATCCCTGTAAGTCACAAAATAATAAAGAAACATATGAAAAGGATCAAATAGGGTAACATGTCTCAAATACGCAAAACAATTGGCTGGATCATTATATTGAACTCTCCATTTTGACCATGATCAACTTTTTCCATTTCCGTATCCATATAATTGTCAAAACCAAAAGCAGAATCATCATAGTGGAGGTTCAGGAAAGGGAAGGAAAAATAAGCACAACTTCCCAAATGTCCATTTTGACCACCACACCTATCATATATACTTCACTCATAGAGTTGAGATTATATGCACAATCCGTCCTCGGAAAAATTTAAATAATTTTACCATGAGTGTGGTCCTCCATAATAAGGACAAGGGTCATCAAAATATGAACAACTACTGTCCGACCAATTTTTATTATATGATAATATTTACAAAAATTACAAAAAAAATAAGAAAATAAACAAATACAAGAAAAGAAAATAAACTTCACAAATATTCACTAGTTTGGACCAAAGAATAAGCGTGCATGATCGCATGCAATATAATTTACCCAAATAGGAGTCGGGGTTGAATCTCATACAAAATAATATGTAGGTGATTAGGCAAGTAAGAGAATTAACGCTTTTTATGCTATGCCAAACACTAACAACGGTCTTGAGAAATATTATATCATTATGCAAAAATATTAACAAACCTATATAGAAAGTAAAATAATCAATGGCTATAAGCATGGATACAAGGTATTGCACTCAAGTAACCATCCAATGTATTTCACGATTTGACAATATGAGTGAGTCTATGTTAGTTAGCCTCGGATAATAATTCTATATTAGCTCCTTCCGAAGACTAACTAGAGTTCCTAATTAAATTATCCCTAAAACAATTAAGAGAATTAAGCACACCCATATGTAGGTACAAGTAGTTCAATCCTATCCCTAGATAGAATTTATAAAATGAGGATTAACGCCTCAAGTTCTTATTAATTAATCTTTCCTAACCCTGAGTTTGCCTTTTTCAAGGTTAACTCGAAGTTAATGGTCGAGTCCTAGGTTAGCTAGTCCCTTTAGAAACATTAAAGAACAAAAAAAGTAAAGAAATAAATAACTCACTTCATAATAAATAAAAATTATTCAAATACATAAGCATACCAAGATTTTAATTCCAAACTTGAATAATGAATATTTCCATAAATAATAATCAAATAATGGAATTAAATACTACATAGTTAGATATTTAATACGAAGCAAGGAATTGAAGAAATAAGTAAAAAAAAGTAAGAAAATCTTATCCCAAATCTTCAATTCCCAAGTGTGGTGCAAGAACCCTAGCTCCAAGACTTGTATTTGCAACCAAAGACATCTCCCAAAATAAACCGAGTCGAGTATTAAGTGGTTTGGGTGCCAAAAATGTGAAATAACGGTTCTGTCAAGATTTTCTGCCAGTTAGATGAATCATAATCGCATTGAACGACAATTCAAAGAACAGTGATCGCGTAATGCACCACGCATTTGTGTAAAACATTTGACCAGCTGTTGACCAGGATTTTCTGCATTGCTTTTGTGTAACCGTATTCGCGCTTATGATATACATCTTCCATGACATTGGGATTGCATATTCCCACCTCATGATCGTGTAGAGTACTTGACTAGCCGTTGACTGGCTCATCCTTCTTCACTTTTTCCATTTGCGTTGGCTATTTACCTGGATGTTCACGAACTCATCAATACACTCCACGATCGCGAAGAGAAATAACTAGTAGCAGTCAATTTTTTCACTTTAGCTCATTGTGACCTTCTTTTTCTGTATCATCGTTTAAACCATATCATACCAAAAATATGCAAATGAACCTCAACAAATGCCTTACTTTCTCAACAAAATAATACAAAAGTCTTAAGTATAAAGAAGAGATAAGTTGGTAAATTACCAACTTATAAGTGAGCTTCACAATGGCGATGGTGCTTCTACGATCACATAGGAGGATTTGAGCAGGGGCAGATTTTTGCTTCGTGAATGCGAGGCATTTGTCGCATTCGCAAAAAGTATACTTCTTGGCTGAATATTTAAGTTGCTATTTTCGGGATTTTGCTCGTTCTTTTATATTTTGGGCCCTAGACTTCGAGGTGAGAAGATTTTAAAGAGCAATTTCACTACTACATTGAGGGTAAGTAATTTTCACTTGGATTTGAATATATATCTTGATTCCCAATGGATTTACGCAATTTAATCATGGAAATTTTGAAGAAATTAGGGTTTTTGTCTACAACTTAAGAGGATGAATTTTGGGGATTAGAGGGTCCATTTTTACTTGATTTTGAAATCTAATCACATATTTGGACTCGTGAGGTTATGGGTAGTCGAGGTCTACCTCTTGACTTGAATTTTGACCGTGTGGGCTCGGATTGAATTTTGTTGACCTTTGGGGATTTGATTAAAGATTGAAGCGTTGTTACAAATTTATTCCTACAACTTTGTTTGATGTTATTGGATTGTATTTGACTAGATTCGAGTCGTTTGGTTTTGGATCTGAACGAAAAGGTGTACTTGACTAGATTCGAGTTGTTTGGTCTATTTGGACTTGGTTTTGGAATCGAATTACATATTTGGACTCGTGAGATTATTTGTAGTCGGGATCTACCGCGCCAAAAATTGATCGATGCCAAACCTACACCACTATAGAGTAGCGAGGATGGTCGATGTAGTTTTACCCAACAAGGTCGGGATCAATTTCCACAGGGAGTTAACTAATTTGGAGTTAGGTATCTAACTAATCTATATGTGTGTGTTGTTCCTAATTGCATTTCCAAACATGATTGTGATTGATTCTATTCTAATTTTATACTATTGTATGCTAAGAGAAAGCTAAGTACAATATTTTTTGTGAGAGTTTACAAGTCTTAAAAGGCACTAGGGTAGTGACTTTCGCCTAGGTAGATATCTAACGGGTATCGATATTCTAGGGCAAGCTTATTTTGATTGGGGTCATGATATAACCATCACACATAAGTGCTCACTCTATACCTCTCGGTAGTTTGAGTGACTTTTCCCAATTTGGTTTTCTCAAGTCCAAATGGGTGTTCATGCAATACAAATGATATTGGCTCAAGTCGGGTATCACTATCTCTAGGTTTAACCATTTAATTGAGGTTATCAATCTCTTGAATTCACCCAAATTCCTTGTTAGACTAATTTACCTAGACTTAGTCCCTCTTTCTCAAGAAGAGCCTAAGACATAAAGGCACAAATCAGTGTTTGCAACCACTAATTCAACAATTCAAGCATGAATTAGGCTAAATATCACTAACCCATAAAGAATTAAGCCCTAAAATTCAAGACCCATTAAATACACATACTAGGGTTGGGTCACAAACCTAGCTATGGGGTCTAGCTACTCATAATAATAGCAGAAATCAAAGATAAAGATGAAATATAATCCATAATATTAAAGTAGAAGATTAAAATCTAAAGTTTGAAGGTAAATCTTGTACAAAATAACCCAAAAAGGGAAAAACCAGTCGTCACGTCCTCAGCAAAAGTAAACTTAACCTTAAATTGACAAAAAGGTCTATTTATACTAAGCTAAAATTTTCTGACAAAAATACCCCTGAAGAGGTTTCGCGGCAGCGTAATTCTGACAGCAGCCACACTCTTGCTTTCGCGGCCGCGTACTTTTGGTCGCGGTCTGTGTTTCTTCACAACTGGGACTGGACTGAGCTTCATTTCACGGATCATGCAATATTCACCGAATCCGCGAGAGTGTCTTTCGTGGCCACTTATTTGTGATGTGGACCGCCCTTCTCATTTTTGCATAAATTGTGAACTCTCTGAACCATGGCAAAAGCGGTCTGCGAAATTCCAACCGCGACCGTGCCAGTAACTATACGGCTGCTTCTTTCTACCGCTCTCAGCGCTCATGTTTGTGCCCAAAAATCACTTCTCTGAATCTCCACTTCGCGGTCCGCGAATTAATGGTCACCTCAGCGTTGATCTTTACGCGGCCGCTCTTTTATGTCGCGGTCCGCGCTCTTATCCATGTCTTGGATTTGTGCAAGTTTGACTCCTTTATGAGTTGATTATGGATTCTTTCGCTCATTTTGAACAAACCCTGCAAGCAAGCACATTAAGTTAGTTTCAGGGAATACCTTCATGCATTTTTTGCCCAAACCTAAGTAAAAGAGAGCAAATAACAGGCTAAAGTCCCTACTTATCAACTCCCCCAAACTTAAGTTTTTGCTTGTCCTCAAGCAAACAAGGTAATTCCCACCTCCACAAGAAAAAGAAAAGGATATTTCAACTGTCCTAAGGTGACTTCATCAAGCATCAATTGGGATTAACAATTATCCTCAACACAAATGCATTATCAACAACATCATGTTACGACCTTTTGAGTTCTATAGTTCTAAAGTGACACAAGAGCATCAAGAGTTGACTCAATTCATCAAGGAAGCTCGCTCTCTCACGTAGATTATTGTGGATCCCAGACTCCTCCTCTTCTACCCTCCTTTAGCAAATCTCACTTTCTTAGAATGCAACACCCAAATCAAGGATTGTGAAGAAGTGCGCTCATCACTCTCAAAAGAATGCCATAAGTCCGGCTCTAAGTACCATAAGCTTGCCCCTTATGTAAATTGCCACTAATGTAAGCTCAATCAACTTGAATCGTATAGGGATTTAGGGGGGATTTAATGAAGTCTTTTAGATCAAGGTAGGACATAATAAACTAGGATGAATTCATCTTTCCTTAAGCACTCCATTTTCTCATTTTGGCTCATACTTTTGTGACTCTTTGAGTCATTTTCTTCTTCCTTAGGGAAATTAGAGAGAGACATTGTCACTCTTTCTTATTCTTGAAAATTATTTTTCTCCTTTTTTCATCATTCCATGCCTTTCAACATTGCGTTCTTTGAATCCCTTCAACCTTCACTTTCTTTTTGATCTATGTCTTTTTGACTTTTCTTCCTTTTCTTCGCCTTCCCTTTTCACTAATTATTTTTATTCTTTGAACCTTTAATCACTTTGAAATTCTTCGTCTCTCCCCCAAGCTTATTCTCTTGCCAATACGTTCATCATGAATGCTAAGGAAAGATTGGGTGCCAAGAGAGGGTCATTATAAAATGGATAAAGGCTTGTAATGTGACTATTGAATGAAAAAGTCTTAAGCTCAAAGGGGTTGACTAGGGATATCATATTGGTAGGCTATGGAATCTTTCAAATTTTGAATGGGACCAAGGAGAGCCTACAATCACTTCTCAAGTCGAGCTACACTTAGAATTTCGCCTAGACAAACATTCAGGGCAAGTTCTAGACTTATTGGCACGGGACATGGACTTACAATTCAATACCTCACCTCTCAAGCTAATGGATCGTTAAAGAGAATAGAGTCGAGGGCCCACAACAACCCTAGCTAAGATTGAAGATCATAGATGGCTCAAAGAAACCAATTGATGATAGTTTTAGTCAACTCAAGAGTCTAAAGGTCACAACCAGAGCTATTCTTTGTCAATCAACTTGTCTCTTACCATGAGGTCGAGGGTAAATGTGTTAGTACCAAGTGAAGCCTACTTGAGACACTTTTATCCATTACTACTATATATCAAAGCAAAAAGAAAAACGGACTCAATCCTTTAAGAAGGTTGTGATGCAATCGATCGTTGGGAAGAGCCACCCGGTTCACACAACATCCTCCTTTGGAAAGAACCCTGGCATTAAGAAAACCAAAGGCTTATTGATCACAAAAAATGTAAAAAGAAGCTAAAACTCAAAAAGAAGCTACTAAAGGAAATAAGAAGCTAAGCTATTAAAAAAATACAAAAGAAGTTATGAAGTAAACTACGGGAAGTAAAATGAATATATATAATAATGGAGTGAAACGAATATACAAAAAACGGTAATGAATATATACATGGAATGGTAAAGTTATATACATATCAAAAGTGAAAAATAATGATAAGTAAGAATAAAGAAAAATAGTATCAAAGTTATTACATGCCAATGTCATCAAAATCAAAATAAGACCACCACTACCACCACCACCACCACCACCACCACCACCCTCCCCCCCCAAATAAGAGATAGCATTGTCCTCAATGCTAATATCAAAATAAAATCAGGTAAGGGTTAGAGAGTAAAGAAAACTCCCTATGTGGTCTCTGTCTGCATGGGGTCAGGCACACTAGTGGGGTCATCGGACTGCATAGGATCATCAGCTCCCTCCGGGTCCTCCAACTGTATCTCCAAGTCCTATGACTGGGGCACCACAAATCTTCTCACTGGATCTCTATCAGCCTCCTGCTCTAGTGCCTGTTCTGTCTATGCTACTGGAGCATTCTCTTCCACAAGTAGGTCCAGTGGGATGTCACCGGCAGAAGTGAACTTCTCCACCTCCTTCTTCAGCTTCTCCACTGACTCCTTTGAGGCTTGAGTCTTTCTCATTTTCTTGACCTACTTTCCCAGCTCCTTTATCGCCTTTCCATGGGAATCTAAAGTCTCCAAGATCTTCTTTTGTTTGTCTAGGAGTTGCTTCAATGAATCCTCTATTTATGGAGGTAACTAAAGTTGCGCTGGGTGATGAAGTTGGGGTAGGGGTAGGACCTTTCTTCCTTCCCGGTTGCTTTGGATATGTTTTGGGCCATGAGATTCCCCACATTTATCGGGTACCCGCCAGGATGGAAGCTATGAGAACCGCCCGAGACACTAGGATGTCACTGTCATGCTGGAAAGGATCGAGTCGGCTGCATACAAAGGTGCACCACCCTTTGGATTCAAAGCTAAGGGTGTTTCTGACAATTTGGACTCCAGGTGTAAGCCACGTCGATGTTGACCCTGGGATGGATATCACCTCTGCTAGCCATGGACGGGCTGCTTCATCTAATGCCACATTTTCTAAGTAGTGAGATGCGTCCACATCTTCAAAGATCCGGTTCTGTACCTTAGTCATAGTGGTGCCCTTTTTTATGTGGGCAACATTAGCGTATAACTCCTTGACTAGGTACTCATTTGCGTCTGGCAACCTGCTAGTGAAGTATTTCCACCCCTTTCTTTCCTCAAATTGTCTCTTCACATTCGGATTGTGAGGGAAAAGGTCTCTTTCTATGAATTGTCGCTCAATGGTGAGCAACCTTTGTGGCCACCATTCCTAGAATTTGTGGTAGGCCTTATCACACACAAACATATCTTCCCATACCACGAGCTTCCTTGACCTGATCAACCCCCCCACATGGGTATCACCTCCTCTCCCGTTATCCGGAATCTCTTCTTCATCATCAATATCAATAGGAGTAGTTGTTAAGGCCGAAGTTGCAGCAAGCGGGGAAGACGGTGCTGAAGTCTCACTACCTCCTTCTAAGCCATCAAACGACTCAGACGAGGAGGTAGGTTCATTGACCAGTCTGAAAGGTTGAGATTGGGCCTCAGGTTGTTGTGCAGAGTCTCCCTCGGAAGTCTCCCGATATGGGAGGTATTCACTAGTGTCGGATGAGTAGGAAGGAGGTCTTGTGAAGGTTTGCTTCTTGTTAATGATCTTTTGAGCTGCTAAGGGCATAGTTTGCTTCCCTTTGCCCCGGCCTCGGGAGAATTCTCCCCTCCCTTTTGGTTTGTTTGTACCATCACGAGATCCCACCATTATCTGCAACACACAGGTAGTGAAAGATCATTAGATTTGGGGTTTAATTAATCCTTAAGGAAATGCAGATGAAATGAACACGGTGCTTCTCAAAATAGTGCACCACTGACCGCTAAAAAGTGTTCGATTCGGAACGCGGTTACGTACAGGTTGGGTTCAGAATACCAACTCTCTGATCATGGAAGGACGCTAACCGTGAAATATTAGACGCGGCCGCTGATGCGAGACTAAATTGCATAGTTTAACATGTGATATACCTTATATTTTATGCGCATTAATGATAAAATTACACTTGTTATGTGCTTAATGGAGTTTATTTCATGTGTAGGTGAAGTGGAGATGGAAACGGAGCTAAAAGGATGCAAATACGTCGAAAAATACGCGAAAGGAGACACCCGGGCGATAGCCGGGCGACAGAGCCAAACACCCTGACCCTACCTGGCGTTAGCCAGGCGTTAGGGCTGAAACGCCAGCCCTACCCTGGCGTTAGCCAGGCGTTTGGGCTGAAACGCCAGCCCTAGCCTGGCGTTAGCCAGGCGTTTGGGTCCAAACGCCAGGGGCTTCCCAGTTCGGCCAAATCCAAGTTTTGACGGGTTTAAGTGTTTTCCAATTGAAATAGAAGTCTCCTACACGTTTAGGGTTTGTCCTAAACTTATAAATAGACTCCTAAAACACAACTACAAAAGGAGATTCTAGATTAGAGTGGATACGGACTGCAAAACATCAATTTGTACATATTTTCTTCTTTACTTTGTAGTTCTATTATGCAATTTATTTTAGATTT